>PVIW01000515.1:220200-250200 GCA_004026585.1 Noctilio leporinus
TAGTGCCGCTATGAACATAGGTGTGCATAGGTTCTTATGAATTGGTGTTTCAGGATTCTTTGGGTATAGTCCAAGTAGTGGAATTGCTGGATCAAAAGGCAGTTCCATTTTTAGTTTTTTAAGGAAACCCCATACTGTTTTCCACAGTGGCTGCACCAGCCTGCATTCCCACCAACAGTGTATGAGGGTTCCCTTTGTGCCACATCCTCGCCAACACTTGTTTATTGATTTGTTGATGATTGCCATTATGACAGGTGTGAGGTAGTATCTTATTGTGGTTTTAATTTGTATCTCTCTGATGACTAGTGATGTTGAGCATTCTTTCATATGCCTCTGGGCCCTTTGTATATCTTCCTCAGTGAGTTGTCTGTTCAGGTCCTTTGCCCATTTTTTAATTGGGCTGTCTGTCTCCCTGGTGTTGAGTCACATTAGTTCTTTGTATATTTTGGAGATCAGACCCATTGGCAATTATGTTTTCCCATACAGTTGGTTCCCTTTGAATTTTGCTGATATTTTCTTTAGCTGAACAGAAACTTTTTCAATTTGATATAGTCCCATTTGTTGATTTGTTCTTTTATTTCCTTTGCCCTTGGTGAAGTATCAGTAAACATATTTTTGCGTAGGATATCCGAAAGTTTACTGCCTATATTTTTCTCCAGGACCTTTATGGTGGCCCTGCTTATGTTTAAATCCTTTATCCATCTTGAGTTTATTTTGGTGTATGGTGTAAGTTGGTGGTCTAGTTTTACCTTTTTGCATGTTGCTGTCCAGTTCTCCCAACACCATTTGTTGAAGAGACTGTTTTTACTCCATTTGATGTTCCTGCCCCCTTTGTCAAATATTAGTTGACCATAGAGTCCTGGGTTAATTTCTGGGCTCTCTATTCTGTTCCATTCATCTATATGTCTATTCTTTTGCCAGTACCAGGCTGTTTTGATGATAGTAGCCTTGTAGTATTATTTGAAGTCCGGTATTATGATTCCTCCTACTTTGTTCTTCTTTCTCAAGATTGCTGTGGCTATTCGTGGGCGTATTTGGCTCCATATAAATTTTTGAAGTATTTTTTCTATTTCTGTGAAGTCTGTCATTGGTATTTTAATTGTGATTGCATTGAATATGTAGATCGCTTTGGGTAGTATGGACATTTTAATGATGTTAATTCTTCCCATCCATGAACATGGTATATGCTTCCATTTATTTGTATCTTCCTTGATTTCTTTCTTCATCGTTCTGTAGTTAGGAAACTGTTCTTGAACTGCAAGTTAATATAAATGTTGTTCCCTAACTGAATGCCTTGCCTTTTGAGAACAGAATCAATAGGCTCAAGATACTCCTCATACAGTTCTATTGTTACTCACATTTTGATCCTAAGAATGGATTCAGAGTTTAGCTATGGTTTGGTACAAAATAATTTTTTAATCTTCTATTTGTAATTATCTAAATTTGAGAGGTGAGATGTTAATTTATGATATAACTTTAACAAGATTAGTATATCATGTACCATAACAAGCATATAAATAACTTTATCTGAGATAATGTGGTTCTAATTATTTTTCCTAATGGAATAAGCATCAACTCCTTTAGTAAGATCAAGCAAGTAAGCCAACTATTGTCCTCACCTCTAATAGCTAAGTTGTAATACTAAACAGACCAGGGAGTGGCCAGTGAAACACATTTCCTGCTTCTAAAGCCAGAGCATGATGTCACAAAAGATTCAAACTTTGTCTCCATAAGGAACTTTTGTGATAATCAGTATGTTTTAGAAGATGCATTAAGACATCAGTTTACCTGTTGAACTTTCTTTGGAACAAGGATGTTTGATTATGACTAGAGCTATGCTCTCAAGTAGGATAGTGATTATCCATATGTACCTACTTAGATTTAAATGGAATTTTAAAATTCTGTTTCTCAATCTCACTAGCCACATTTTTGATACTAACTAGAAACACATAACTAGTGACAGAATGGTTAGTAGAATATTTCCATTGTTACAAAAAAAAATATCTCCAAGATATTCACTAATAATACACTCATTTAGGTAAAAAGATTACCCAGGGATCTCAAGTATACCTAATAATAATTAGTAACCTGAAACTACTACTGCATGTCCTAAAGATTAGATAAGAACAGTTAAAAATTGTTTGTATTTATATTTGTTTGTTTTTACTCATAGCTTTAAATTTCTGAAGTTAAAAAGAAGGACATTATTCCTCTGAACAACAAAGACAAACTACAAATCAAATAAAAATGGCAAAAATTAAGAAAGTAAAAGTAGGAGCTTTGTTTCCCTAGATTATTTCTACTACAAAGTAAACAATTTGCCATTAATCATTTTAGACCTCCATTCATCTATCTAGTTACTATGTAGGATTCCACGTATTGTAAATAATTAAAGGTCAATTTCTCCTATGTAGGTCTGCATGGAAAGGCAATTTTAAGATTTCTGTACTTAGAAATACATGTTGAATAAATCTCAAATTTTATGCTACAATTTAAAATTAGTTTTATATATGTATCTCAAGTACCAGGGATGAAACACTCCTTAAACTGAACACTGCTTTGATCTGAAATTATTTCTTAAGAAAGTAACTAATTCCTTGAACTCTTTCCTTGAAATATAGAAATGACTTAATAAAATGCTTAATATATTTTTATTGCCCTTTTTTTCATTATCATTTAGTCCCCTTTTATATCCCTACCTTCTGCAATCATTACACTTTGTCCATGCCCATAAGTCAATTTTTCTTTTTGCTCAATCCCTCTACTCTCTAATGTCTCTCCCCTTAGCTGTTATCCTGCTATCTATGAGTCTGTCTTTATTTTGCTTGTTAGTTCAGTTTGTTCATTAGATTCCATTTATGAATGAAGTCCTATGGTATTTGTCTTTCTCTGACTGGCTTACTTCACTTAGCATAATGTTCTTCTCCAGGTCCACCCATACTGTTGCAAAGGGTATGATTTTCTTTTTTTTACAGCCAAGTAGTATTCCATTGTATAAATGTCCCATGGGTGTTTTATTCACTCATCTACAAATGGCTACTTGGGCTGCTCTCATATCTTGGTGATTGTAAATAATGATGCAATAAACACAGAGGTGTTTACATCCTTTGAATTAGTGTTTTGGGGCCCGTCAGATATATTCCCAGAATTGGGATTGCTGGGACAAAAGGCAGATCTGTTTTTAATTTTTTGAGGTATCTCCATACTGCTTTCCACAGTGGTTGAACCAATATGTGTTCTCACCAACAATGCCAAGGTGTTTCCCTTTCTCTACATCCTTGTCAGCATTTGTTGTTCCTTGATTTATTGATAGTACCCATTCTGACAGGTGTGAGATGATATCTCATTGTGATTTTAATTGCATGTCTTTGATGATTAGTGACATTGAACATCATTTCATATGTCTATTAGCAATCTGTACATCCTCTTCAAAGAAGTGTCTATTTAGGTCCTTTGCCCATTTTCTAATTGAACCTTTAACCCATTCTATGTGCTTGCTTTCTCTGTACAATATTAATTTACTATAAAGGTGTGGCTCTCTATTCTGTTCCATTGATCAATGTGTCTATTTTTACATCAGTGCCATGCTATTTTGATACTGTGGACTAATAGTTTAGTTTCATTTTAGGTAGCATGATTCCTCCAAATTTGTTCTTTTTCAAGATGACTGTTGCTATGTTGGGCCTTTTGTGGTTCCTATAAATTTTTGAAATATTGCCCTGGCTGATGGCACAGTGGATAAGGCACCAACCTGAGAACCCAAAGGTTGCTGGTTAGATTCCCAGCCAGAGCAACATAACCAGGTTGCAAGCCAGGTTTCCACCCAAGTCCATAGCTGGAAGCAGGTGAAAGACTACCATACACTGATGTCTCTCTCCCTCTATGCCTCTCTCCCTTCCCTTCTCTCTAAAAATAATAAATAAAATCTTTAAAATTTTTAAAAAACATTTCTTCTAGTTCTTGGTAGTATGGACATTTCAATTATGTTATTCTTCCTATCCATAAACACAGTATGTGCTTCCAAATTGTATGTTCTTCAATTTTTCTTCACTGTCTTATAATTTTCTGAGTACAGGTCTTTTACATCCTTGGTTAGGTTTATTCCTAGGTATTTTATTCTTTCTGTAGCAATGTTGAATGAGATTGCTTTTTTAAAATTTCTTTTTCTATTAACTCATTATTGGAATATAAAAATGCAACTGATTTCTGGATGTTAATTTTGCATTCTGTTACTAACTTCATTTATCAGTTCTAGTATTTTCTTGGTGGAATCTTTGGGGTTTTCTATGTACAGTATCATGCCATTCATAAATAAAAATAGTTTTATTCGTTCCTTTCCAATATGGATATCTTTTATTCCTTTTTCTCATCTGATATCTGTGGCTAGGACTTCCAGTACTATGTTGAATAAAAAAGTAAAAGTGGACAACATTTCTGTCTTGTTCTTGATCTTAAGGTGAACACTAGAAGTTTTTGCCCATGCAGTATAATACAAGCAGTGGGTTTATCATATGTGGTCTTTATTATTATTAGCTTTGTTCTCTCTAATACTACTTTGCTGAGAGTTTATCAATTTAAAGTACTGTAATTAAAACACATGTTCAATAATATAAGAAAACTTTTTTATCACAATAAAACAGTTTTGTCTTATCTATTATCAGAAAACGTGGTTACTGCTACCACTTCCTCAGTTTCAAAGATTGATAATATTATAGTTACTTGTGTTTCAGGTTGACAACTGTCAACAATTCATCAAAGTTTGTCTTCAGGTTATACATGGTATTCAGGCTTTTGCTACTCAATAACCATAGCCAGAAATATTTTTTAAAAAGCAGCTATTGGTGAGATAAGCAAAGTATAATCTATTTCAACTTCACAGTTCTCCATCTTCACATATTCTCCATCAATTTAATATGTTTTAATCTCCTATTTCATTGGTAGAAAGAGCCACAGATTACACAAATGGCTATTCCAAAATCTACATATGAGGTTATTCACATAATAGAGAAATTACATCTTCATATTTCCTTTACTACATTCCAAATTTCAGTCTCTCAGAAGTATAGCCTAAGTCTAATTAAATTGTAAATTTGAAATCCCTAATGAATCAAGAATCTTTCCAACCAAGCTACAGATTTTATGAGTTTCAAATGAACATATTTTCAATTAGAGTGGGTAATAAGTATTAGTTTGTTTTCTATTGGCAAATAGCCACAATATATGCATTTCCTTTACACATGCATGACTTGTAGAGGTGGAAACAAATTTAATAGAACTGATGCCCCTTTTATGGCTGCGTTGATCCCATAGGATTTTCCTGTTGTGAAAGCAAATGAGTAAATGATTGATTAGATGATTGGAATTTTAGGGTACACTGTGCTACCTAATATAAGACTGTCAATGGTAATGATAATTAGAGAAAAACCGATAGCCTTGTTAAAAAAAAAAAAAACTTAAAAGACATGATAAAAGCCACTGTTGATAACAGTGTGAGAAAAAATAATGAACTATTACACTATTGGTGGAAATTTCAACTGGAACAAAATTTTTGGACCAAGGGTAGATCATATTTTAAAAGTAAAAATAAATGATAGAAATGCTCTTTGACCCAGAAATCTTTCTGCTAGGAATATATTTTAAGATGTGTTAACACAAGTGTAAAGAAAAATTATTGCAGTACTTTCTGTAATAGCAAAATCTCAGAAACAGCCTGACATCTTCCACAATGCACAGTTGAAAGAAAATTAAATCTTCACTTTATGAAGTGGTTCTTATGTGGGGGCTTTACACCAAAATAGACCTATGTGAGAATGTTGTTGTAGATTCAGATGTTGTATATATTACATGGCTGTGTTGTATAGGTTTATTAAAATGTCTATATTGTGCTAATTTTGTAAGAGTACCAAAATACATTACTTTATAAGGGGAAAATGGTAAAGAACAGTATTTCCCCTGTAAATAAAATGTGGAACATGTATTGAATTGTATACTTTTTAATAATTCTGTTCATTCACTCTTGAAACTATGAACTTTTTTATTTTATTTTTTTTATTTTTAATATATTTTATTTATTTTGCTATTACAGTTGTCCCAATTTTCCCCTCTTTGCCCCCTCCACCCAGTACCCCATTCCCTCCAGCAATGTCCCCCTTAGTTCATACCCATGAGTCATGCATATTAAGTTCTTTGGCTTCACAATTTCCTTTGTTCTTCTTAATATCCCTGTTCTGTAACCACCAATGTGTACTTTTTTTTTTTCCTTTAACACCCAGACAATTCACCATTTAATTACTGCCTTCTGTCAGCTTCTCAAATCATATGAACACAAAGTTTTCTTTTCAGTATTCCAAAATGCCTACTTTAATTCATTTGTTTAATGAATTACTCTTTTAAATAATATGAATTGCACTATTACCAAATGCATGCAAAATACACTTACACCCATACATATTTTTACAAATACTTAAAGTACATACTGGATTTTGAAGAGTTAATATACAAATTTTTGAATATGCCAATAGCTTACATAATTATTAAATGTTGAATGTAATAATTTAACATGTAATAAATAAATGTTATTTTAGATACATTATACCAAGATTAAGCATTTTTTTCTTCTTTAACACTTATTTTATTCTGGAATGCTATTTTTGTGAAATATATCACACAAATGGTGTTTTGCAGAACTCATTTTGTGAAAGTTGTCTTAGAGACAGTGCCAAGCCCATAGTAAAAAGATGAATTTGGTTTTTGAGGCAGATCTTCCCCTTCCAATAATACAACTCAACTTTATTTTAAACTACTGGAACTACAACTTATTCTTTTTGGAGTTTCCATCTTAAATAATAGCTTTATTTATTTATTTATTTATTTAGGCTGTGCACAGGTCTTACTTCTTTCAATACCCTCTGTTTTTCCTCTACATGTGTTTTACAAGTTGAAGGCTTCAGAAATTATGTCACTTGCAGTGCTCAGCCAGTCCCCAGAGTAGAAATTATTATGTTTACTAAGTTGAGGTAAAAAATAAAAATCCCTAAATATTTTTGTTGAATAGTATTCTAGCTATTTTTTTGAACTTGTGGTTGACTTCATATGTGGTCCTAAACTAACCCTGAACTATTTAAGAGTCTGTTGAGGTAGAGATTAGGTACGTTCACATTTCAATAACAAAGTTTACTATAGCGTTAATTCCTTTTCCCAAGTATTTCCAGTTTGCAGGCTTTCATAGCTGGAAATGTATATTTCCACGATTTAGTTGAAAGGAATCTCATCTAATTTACATGCTAATATGAGAATATATATTGTCTACATACATGAATCATATCGTTTAGTAGTTTGCAATTTCCATCCAAATTGGTCTTCATTCTCAGCATTTTTTCTAACCTAAAGATTGACTGATTTCACTACACACCCATGTCCATTTGGTTGCTATTTAAATCATAAATTGCTAACAAAATCTATATATTGCACACCCACAAATAAGCACATATTTTATAACAGTGAATAAAAAAGATAGCATGTCTTCTATGTAATATACATCCACAATTTCTTACTTTTATCTTCTTCCTTGACTGCATTCAATTTTTCTGAGTTATTGCAAGTATCCTGATTTTCCCATATTGTGACATGACTCCAATCTAAGAAAACTTAACCTACAGTAATGCAGATGCAAGTAATATACAAAATTGTACTTTATTTAGTAAAATCTATTTATAACAAGATCACTTTAAAGCAGTCATAAATTAAAGTTAGTTCTTATCCATTCAGCTGCCCTTTATCTTTTGATTGGTGCATTTAATCCATTTACCTCTATACCTACATTTCTGTCTGTCTCTCTGTTTCTTCATCTTCTTAAAGCAGATCCTTTAGTACCTCTTGCAATGCTGGTTTGGTGGAGATGTATTCTTTTAGACTTCTTTTGTCTGGGAAACTCCTTATCTCACCTTCCATTTTGAATGAAAGCCTTGCTGGGTAGAGTATTCTTGGTGTTAGGCCTTTGTTTTTCATTGCTTGAAATATTCTTTGTCATTCCCTTCTCCCTTGTTGTGTTTCTGTTGAGAAATCAGTTGATAACCTAATGGGAGTTCCCTTGTATGGTACTAGTTGTTTCTCTCTTGCTGCTTTTAGGATTCTCTCACTGTCTCTGAAATTTGCCATTTTCATTATGATGTGTCTTGGAGTGGACCTGTTTGGTTCATCTTCCTTGGGACCCTCTGTGCTTCCTGAGTTTTCATGACATTCATTTTCTCTCCTCAAGTTAGGGAAGTTTTCTGTCATTACTTTTTCAAACAGGTTTTCTATCCCTTGCTCCTCCTCTTCTCCTTCTGGTATCCC
Source organism: Noctilio leporinus (assembly GCA_004026585.1). Lineage (NCBI taxonomy): Eukaryota > Metazoa > Chordata > Mammalia > Chiroptera > Noctilionidae > Noctilio > Noctilio leporinus. Next base: position 228,535 of record PVIW01000515.1, read on the forward strand.
TATTATATGGATGCTATTATGTTTCATGTTGTCCTGCAGCTCTCTTAAAACCTCTTCATTATTTTTTGGTCTTTTTTCATTTTGTTGCACTGCCTGGGAATTATTTTCTACATTGACCTCCAGTTTGCTGATCTGATCCTCTGCTTTCTCTAGCCTGCTTTTGATTCCTTCTACTGGGTTATTCAATTCAGAACTGGTATTCTTTATTTCCTCCTGGCTCTTATTGATGGCGTTTATGTCCTTTTTAATGCTTGTGTAGTTCTCAGTAAATTCCTTGTAGCTTCCCTGGAGTTCTTTGTAGTTCCCCTAGAGTTGTTTGTAGTTTTCTTTGAACATGCTGAGTTTATTGAGCTTCTCTATCATCATTGTTTTGAATTCCATATAAGATAGGGTGCTTGCCTCTTTCATTTGCATTCTTCCTGGGGATTCCTCCTTTCCATTTGCTGAGGGTTTATTTCTTTGTCTCCCCATTTTAGGTGGCTCATTTGTTTCTGCTTTTTAGATTGGCCTGCTTTGACTTATTGTCTTAGTGGTATGACCTTCTGTGATGTAGAGGTGCACTTTTATTACTTCCTGGATCTGTGATTGGTTATAACAGTTTGTGTCTCAGTCTCAACCTAGTCAGCCAGTTGGAGGCTACCAGAGATCCGCTGTCCTTGTCTCCTTTAGTTGTTAATCCAATCAGTATGTGATCAGTGGTCAGTTTTAGGCACCTCTGAGCAGGGCAGATCAATTCAATTGTTAATCCAATCAACCTGTGATCTGAGGTTAGGTTTAGGCACTGCTGGGTGGGGTGGATTAATTCCGATGTGTGGGGCTGTGGCTTCCCCCCAGGCTACCGCCCTTTGGAGAAGAGTGGTCTGCCCACTGTATGAGGGATGGGTCAACATTGGACTCTCGGGCTGCTCCCTCAGCTCTCCCCCTAAAGCCACTGACCCAAACTTTCCCCGAGAATCTCTAGTCCACTGTGCCCTGTTTCTGCTGGAGCCCAGGGTAGGTGGTGCCCCTGTATTTTTGTGCGAGGTCCCTTTAAGGATTCTGTCTTTTATCAAACCAGCTAAACCTGGTGGGTTTTTGCTCTTCACAGCTGGGTGCAACTTTACTCCCAGCTGTATTGCTATAGGCTAGGAAGCCCAGCTGGCAGTTTAGATCCCACCCTTTTTAGGTGGAACCCTGGCTGATGAAATGTTTCTCGTCTCTTCAGCCACCACCCCTGCGATTCCCGCCAGCCTCTTGTGTCTCCCCAGGTCCTTCTAGTCATGTGATAAATCAGTTTTTCTGTCCCTGGTAATAAGACTTCTCTCCACTTGGTGTTTTGATGGTTATTCTGGATTATTTCTCGCCAATTAATTTGTAATTCCAGTTTGGTGTTGGGAGGAGATTGGTGTAGCTCCACTTACTCCTCTGCCATCTTGGTTCTCCTGAACTTTTCAATACCTATAAAAATTGATAGTAAGGGTTGGTGGGCCAAAAAATACTTTCATTGTTTGGTTATTTTTATCCTGTGCATTTATTATTTTTAACAATATTATTTTAATATGAAAACAACCCCAGTAGCACCAGCTTTCCTGGACATGCTCTGGGATTTTACCGCCTCTGAATATTATAAAGACAAAGTACCCTGACATGAAGATTCTGAAAATTCTCTAAATCCATTTAGAGAATCCTTGACTCAGCACAATGACATCCTAATAAGGATGACTATGCAATGATCAGGAGATTCATAAAAGTCTTGTATTAAAGGCCATGCTTCCTGGAAAACAGGCCAAATTCTACATATTGACACTTAAATAGGGTTCCCATTAGAATCCCCAGTAGAAGCTTTTGAAAATAGATATCCATTGGCCTGGTCTCTGGAAACACTGATTCACCTTGCTTGGGAGGAATGTAGGTGTTTGTATTAAAAACCATTTTCTGACTCTAGTCTACAGTCCCAATTGCTATTTGTGGATAAAATACAGTTGCAACACTATGTATGCACGTGTTAACATTTAAAAGAAGCAAGCAAACAAACAAACAAAACTAAACTAAAAGTCATAAAACAAGTAACAGGTTAGTTAACTACCAGAGGGGAAGAGGGTGGAGGGAGGGTGAAATGGATAAACAAGGTCCAATATAAGATGACAACGAATGGAAACTCAAGTTTTGGTGGTGAACACTATAGTGTGTACAGAGATCAAATTATAATATTGAAATTTATACAATTTTATTAGATAGACAACATGGATGGACCTGGAGATTATTACGCTAAGTGAAGTAAACCAGTCATAGGGAGATAAATGCCATATGATCTCGCTTATGTGTGGAATGTAATTAACAAAGGCAGACAAAGGGGTGCAAGAATGGGGAAATCTGTATTAGTGTCAGCAATAAGAAAAGAGATAAAATATGTCATCCATCTTTTACACACACACACACACACACACACACACACACAAAACACATAAGAGGAGAGAGAGGTGTTTAAGGTGATACTGCAATGTGACAATGTTAAAGGCCAGAAGTTTCTATTTCCTTCTGGGAGCTACTTTTCTGGTCCTACTGCATGGCCACTGCTGCATGAAAGGAAATCCCATTTTTCTTCCTTGTTAGTCATGTCAGGGGAGCTGGAAACCTACTGTCCATATCTGGGAAAGTAGGACACCAAATTTTATCAAGGTCTCAGTTAATTTCATAATACCCTCCAAATACTTTTAGCATGAAGACAATGAAGGGAAGGAATCACTAACTCAATTTCTGTCATTTCCAAGCTGTGTTTCAGGAACAGTGCATCTTTTGAGAGCTTCAGTTAGCTGGCATCATAAGTGCAAAATTTGTTAAAGATTTGCTTGGCCAACATCAGGAGACATGATAATGCAATAATAAAGGAAAGACAAAATGGGAGATATGCACATCCCTTTATGTGGTTCTAGTGAGCACAGTTAGAATAAGAATGGCAGATTTTTACTATAGAAAGTTCCAGGATCTCAGTGGCAAAGAATGTCTCCAGTTTTGCAGTAGATCCCCATTGTGACAGTACATTTAATGTACTTTATCTTATATTAAGTTAGGAACATTCTAAAGAGTCCTGGATTCGAGGGCTTTCCTGCCCAGTGAGATTGTAGGGCATTCAAGTGTCTGGCCATAAGTGGACACATCTCTTTATAAAGCAAGTAAATAGTCACAGAAAGGAAAAACTCTTCATAGAGAATCCCCTCAAGCATTCCTGAAACCCCTTGGTACAATTGCTCTCCATTTTAAGGTTTCTCCCTCATTGGGATACAGCCCTCTAGACTGATTCTGTGGCATTCTTATTATTTCTGCAATAAATAATATACAATAAAATTTATTTCACTAGACTGGACAAACACTGAATATTAAGAAAAAAATTTTATCTAAAATATATATAATGATAGTGTATTATATTTTTATAGTTATCACATTTATTATTACTTTTAATAGTGAAAATGACTTGCAGGCTAAGTATTCTTATCACCTATATTGCATGGATGGGGGTTGCTCAAGGAAATCATTTAACTTGCTCAAATCTAAATATTGCAATCAGGACAGGCATTTTTTCTACTACTTTTAGTTTCAGTGCTCTTCCAGCACAGCACATCTGCCTCCCATTTTCAATAATGAATAAGTAGTATTTGATTTTCTGAGATTCTATGAATAGTAGGCAATTTTTATTGCTTGTCAAAGCTCTCCTGCCTTGCTACTTCATTCAATCAAAGTTTAATAATGTGACCTCCTTGAGGTATACTATTAGAAAATAAAATTAATTAGTTGAAGCCCAGTGGTGCAGATAACCTAACTACTGAAACAAGTATTTCTCCCCTAGGACATGAATTCTGTACAGGGCTAATTTTAAAGCACAGATTTCTTCTTCTTCTTCTTCCTTTTTTTTTTTTTTTTTTCTGATGGGAAAAAGAATTCACATTCTTTTAATAGACAACTGCACAAGGCATTTATTTTTAAATATACTCTTTAAAGGTTAAATTGATGTTAAGCTGGTTTTCTAAACTAATACACCAGATGAAACTTCAAGGCTGGGGACAGCTGCCTGTTCTTTTACATCCCACTTTGACAGTACCATTCCTAAGACATGCTGGCAAGAGACAGGAAATCGGTTTCAGCCAAATTCCCACATTGCAGAATCTTGCTGCGGAGAGCCGGAAGAGTCCCGACAAGAAGATGTGGGTGTGCGATCAAGCCTGTGTACACAAGAGCATCACAGCCTGACACTTGTTTAATTTTAGAAGACTATTTTTACGTCTAGTATGGGTGTTTTCAATAAATACTATTTCAGAAGCCAGTGCTTCAAGCATGGAAGCAAGTTGACTAAATAGTAAGTTGTGATTTAAAAATTCAGCAATTACATTAAAAACTTTCCCAAGCTCAACTGGTCTCTAGAACCACAGATGAAAGCAGAAAAAAAAAGCATATGTTTTAAATTTAAGGACTTAAGAAGTATTTTGTGCATTTCAAGCATATGTTTCAGAGTAGTTTGCAAGTTCTAAAATGTCTTAGTTCAATGAAGAGCTCTAAGCGATAAGATTCATGTTATACAGAGAAAAATGTCTCTTGCATATTTAATATCTCATGCAAATTTTATCTTAATACTAATCATTTAAATTATGCTACATATTATCATTATGTACATAACCAGAAGGATAAATACTTGGATAAATGCAATATTCCCAATGGTGTCACTAACCTGTAAAACATTATCCATTATGCTTTCTTATAAGCCATTCCCTAACTCCGACACAATTTGTTTTCCTTATGACAATTTGTTGTTTTGGCGCATATTGTTTTCCATTTTGGGGGCAATTTACGATTACCAAAAGGAAGGCACAATAGTTAGTAAGTGATTTATTGAAATCTGTTTGACTTAATATATCTTTGCATTTCCATCCCTGTGACCCTTAAGAGAAATGACAAAAGAAAAAGGATATCATGCAACACCACTCAGCCAAAAGGAAAGATGAAGTACTGCCACTTGTGACAACATGAATGGCTCTTGAGAGTTCATGCAGAAAAAGTCAAGAACTATATGATCTCACTCATACGCTATATGAGATTATATGGGCTATAAACTGAAAGTAACAAATGAACAAATAAGAAAAATGAACAAGTAAAATGGCATTGACACAGACAACCAAAAATATGGTGGTTACCAAAGGGAAGGGAGATGGGGAGTAGTAAAAGCTACAAGGGTCAAATACATGGTAACAGAAGATCTGATTTGGGTGGTGGGCACACAATCAATATACAAATAATATATCATAGAATTGTACACTTTCAACCTACATAATTGTATTAACTAAACTTACCCCAATAAATTTAATTAAAAAGAAGAAAAAGCTTTAGAAAATTTAATACTTAATAAATCCTATTTTATATATTCTCTAAATTATGGTTAAGAGTAAATAAAACATTTTTAACTACCCATTAAAATTAATACACATCCTGAAATCTGTCACCTTTACTGTGATTCACTGCCTTTTTCCGTAAGATATTATGTTTTATCTGACATACTGTTGCCTAGAATTTTTTATGGAAAAAGAAAAATAGTGAACCCTAGGTCTTTGGATTTATGCGCTATGACTCCTTGAAAAATGTTGCATAAGCTATAATATGAACTGAGTATAAAACAGAGGTATGTCAGGATTCAGTGGCTCTCTTGTGTACATGTGAAATGATTTGCCTATATGGCTGAGAGGGCCCATGTATTGGTCTTCTATTGCTGTTACAAATTGCAATACAATTAGTAGTTTAACAACCATATTTGTTAAAGTTACATTTCTGTAGGTCAGCAATCTCATACAGGTTTCCCCAAGTTAAAATTAGTGTTGGCAGGAATACATTCTTTTTTTTAAAACTTCAGGAGAAAACCTGACACGGCCTTGTCTGTCCCGCTTCCAGAAGCTCATGCCCACATTAGCTCATGGCCCCCTCTCTCCATATTCTCTGACCTCTGCATTCTCCTGCTTTCACTTTTAGGGACCCTTGGAATTATTGTGTCCACCTGAATAATCCAGGCTAATCTTCATATTGTAAAGTCAGTTTATCGGGAGCTCAGCTGAGGCACAACGTGGGTAGAGTTGTACAGAGTGAGGAGAGGAAGAGAGAAGTGGGGAGATAGGAAAGAAGTAAAGAGCAATGAGGGTGTTAAAAAACAAAAAATAATCTGAATAAAGTTAAAGACCTAAAATCATAAAAATAAATAAATAAGTGAAAATAGAAGCCAGAAATGAATGAGTAAAACGTTTAATCATGTGCTACAATGGTGTACACCAGAATCTAAAGCTGGAGAAATTGCTGGCTTCCCTCTTCCACTTGCTTCCATGGAATGTTGTAGCCGTCAGGTGAGTTAGCACAGACATGAGGGTTGTCCTACTGCCACAGGAGCCCCAACCCAAAGGCTCTGGCAATTTTATGAAGTTGGGATCAAGGGAAGGGGAAGGATGGAGGGCTTGGAGTAGAAAAGTACTGAATACCAAGTCAGAAAACAAAAATAGCCCTGCAAGGTTTTTTCCCACTCCTTCTATAAAGAGGCCTTATCAAGAATACCCAAGGAAGCACACTGCTTAAGAGACCTCCAGATTCAGGCACCTGGGCTAAGAGTGGAAAATACAAAGAAAAACAAGAAGAATATGGCCAGCCAGAAGGGTTTGAATTCTTGGCTGCAGTTCTTTTAGGAAACTGTGCTGCTTCCTCAACCAGTGTGTCCTGTCTCACATCCTTCCCTTATTTTTAGCTCTATTTCTCTATAACTTAACCAATGTATCTATCTTTTTTGTTTGTTTGAGTTCTATTCCTCTCATCCACTGCTGAATCATCAGTATTAAAAACAGTTCTTGGCACATAGTAGACCCAGTAACTATTTGGTGAATTAATAAATGTGCACAGGCAAAACATTTAATTCATAATTTGTTTTATTTTCCCAACATAAATTTTATATGTAATTATTGTTTACCTGTCAGATATTAATACCAGGAAACTAGAATTAAGAGGACAAAGTTATGCTTTTGTCATCTTATTATCATCTTGGGGTGGTAATTATGTGTTTGATAAAGGAATTAATGACTATCTCTTTTTTCAGTCAAGAGAAAGTCACCAGGCATTTTCTCTAAATAGCCTATACTCCAACTAGGTAAATTACATCAAATCTGTATTTTGGTACAGGAACTCGGAACATAAGGATATGTCAAACTGAACTTTGGCAGGTTCTTCAGACTCAGTATATCCAAGAATGCAATAAAAACCTCTGGATTTCAGGATACGCGGTATTCTATGTGGAGAACATGAGAGAAAGGTATTGTACATTTTTTGTCTGATGTAAAGCCAATGAGTAGTTCTATACCAGAATTCATGGGAAGGAGTTAAACGATTCTTGGAGTTAGATTCATAGCTGTAAATGCCTAGGTTTAATTTCATGAAGAAAGAATTCAGAACTGTAACTGAATCTTCTACCTGAAGACCTTGCAAAAAAAGAGCAAACAGGCCTATAGCAAGCAGGAAATACACAAGAAAGAACACAGCAGGTATTAGTGAAATTGCAATTATATAAACAACAGAAAAAATGAATAACCTAGTGTCTACCTTTTCCTAGAAAGACATTTGCTTCTCACTTGCTGACAGTGTGAGCAAGTGTGAGACCAGCTGCTAGTTCATTGTGTTTAGTGTGGGTCCAGACTTTGAAGGGAAAAAGGCTCCTGGGTCATGGTTTTAATAAAAATGGCAGGATATCAAGGGACCATGCTAAGTCGCAAAAACACATCTAAGGCTCCTACATGTTTTCTTGTTGTTAATTTTTTTTTCACTTCTGCCAACTTTCTTTTGGCTAAAGCAAGTCACATAGGCCAAGCTCAGTATCAGCAAGGACAAGGAGTCTGTGGCACAGACAAAAAGAAGAAAGCACATGTACTGGCTTAAAAACAATAAAACCCTCTACAGTGCATTGCATACTTGTGCAGGAGGCCTTGTGCGGATGCGATGGAGTGCAGGGCTGAAGCCGCCTCTCTGCCATGCATAGAACACTGCCACCTTAGACAGGTGCTGGAGCCCACAATGGGCTAAATCTTTTCTGGGTTAGGTCATAGACACTGAGCCTATTCTAACAAATTAAAAAAAAAAAAAAAAAAAAAGAAAGAAAGAAAGAAAGAAAAAAGAAAAATAAAAGAAAGGTAATAGAAGGTAATATTTCTTCTTGATGTTCTAATCTGTGCTAATTACTTTTGAAAACCTGGGCACAAAATATTCGAATATGCTTGAAACATAATTCATCTTTATTTACCTTCCCTGATTCTAATCAATTAATAATGTTCAGATTCTGTTTGCTAAAGGCAACTTACATATGACACCCTTCTTCCCTTTTTATTTTTCTTTCCTATTAGAGATTTTTAATTATGCCACTAAAATTATTGCAAACACTTATTGAACAGTTATTGAGTGTTAGAGACCTGTCTTAATGATATCTGTTGAATCTGGGCATTATTGTGATTAGACTTCAGAGGTCAAGTAAATTTCCTCTCAGAATTTCAGTGGAAATAAATTATTGTGTAGATACACATTCAAAGATCTGCCAACCAATAGCACTTAAGTAAGCTCAAATTTCTCTGTCTAGCAAACAAGGCTATTGTCAGGATATGTTAAACTACCTCCCACTTCACATATGTTAAATTGGTAATCTTTCTTTTTTTTTAAATTATTAATTTATTTTTAAATTTCATTTGATTGTTGTTGTATTACATCTATCCCCTTTTTGCTCCCTTCTGTCCCCTTATCTACCCACCCATTTCCCTCCAAAGTCAATCCCAAAATTGGTGATCTCTTATTTGAGTATTATTTCTGTGTTTTCCCCTGTTTTTCATCAAAATGGTCACTCTGACTGAAATGTAGCATGAGATCCATAACTACTCATCCTGAACATGTAAATCAACTTTCTACTGTTACACAAACTGCCTAGTTGTATTTCCTTACATTCCTACACCTTCTTACAAGTCATTCACCTCTTACAGGACAGTCTTTAGAAGTAACTTAATCCCAGTTTGAGATGTAGTTGACATGTATCACTGGATGAATTTTTATAAAACTAATGCAGATGACAGTACTCGACAGTACTCCACAGGCCTCCAGTCACAGTGAAAAGATGCCATAAAGAAAAATTAAATTCAAAGATAACCCAGAATCATCACCATAGCCAATTATTTTACATCATCACTATGGAAGATATCAAGAAGCATTGTCAAATTTAATTTTCACCTTCTGTTTCTACCATTCTTGGGTGTAGGTGCTAAGAAACAGCAAAAAGGATAAATGGCAGACATATGTAGAAAGAAGGTGGAAAGAAAATTCATGGGGGTTGATTACTAGCCCTTGAATACAGATAGTGAATGAAATATTGGCTACAGTTTCCATCAAGAGTACAGTAGCCTACTTCTGAAGATAAAACCTCCACATAAAAATATCTTAAAAATTATTTTTTCTACAAAACAATACTTGACTCTAAGTTTTTTCCCCAAATTTTATTATACACAACCTCACAGGTACACATGAATGTGTATATATGTACATATACACATATAACCATAGTGACCAGTACTTTCTCTGATTCAGGGGTGTCTCATAAAATAGTGCATGAGAGAACAGTGAGTCCTCCCTATATTAACTACACGGACTACTATAGTATTTACTATATGGAATGAAAGAATTATGAGTATCATGGCCCTTAGGTGTTAAACTATGACTTAAAAATTAATGTTTTATCTATTCTAGCTAGAATAATGAATAAAATATGGCTCTTTTAAGCCTGGAGAATGGGTTCAAGCATAATTCTCTTATAATTAAGTAATAAGGTCATAGCTTATGAGCTCTTTTCACTGGGTTCCATAAAATATTACCACAAGTGCACTGCCTCTGCTTCACAGCTTATTCTTCCTGAGAGACCAATAAGAATGACAAGGAGTAGAGAGAGATTAAAAACATAATCTCAGAGACTACATTTGTGCTAGTATTTTAAAAACACGTGAACAAGACTGGCCCAATAAAAAAAGGGTGAAATAGGCATTTTAAATCATCACTGTTTTAAATCTTATTTTCTGCATGTTTTATGTACCATGGAAGTTTGAATATATGTATTTTTAAATGATAAATATATACATACACATGTTCAGTACTATTTTGTACATTTTATCTATAGATTACATTTTTAAGGAGGTACAAAACATCCACCATGTTTCTACTGTCACTCAAGTGAGCTATCCCTTTTATGAAGTCTTATAATTCTGTGCCCATACTAATAGTAGCCATTCTAATACACTGTAAATGTATAATTTTACGTAGCTCTCCAACAATGCACCATGTTTCATAAGAGCAGGGAATGTCTCTTATCCCCTAATTCTAATATGGTACTTATAATACACAGTCATCTCTTTGTAGACATGGGTTTTGTATCTGCAAATTTAATCAACCAGTGAATTAAAAAAAACGTTTAGAAAAAAAACTTACATTGTAGCCAATGTTACTAAATAAATAAGCCTATCATAGCTGTATCTGAACTGAACATATACAGACTGTTTCCCTATTATTATTTTTTAACACTACAGTATGACAACTATTTAAATAGCAATTATGTTGTGTTAAATATTATAAGTAAGATTACAGAGATAAGTATGGAGTGATTGTGTGTAGATTATGTGCAAATACTGTGTCACTTTACATAAGGGATTAGAGCATCTGTGGAAATGTGTTGTATAAAAAGTGACTTTTAATATATTAAACAGCCCTGGCTGCTATGGGTCAATGGTTCGAGCACCAGCTGTGAACCAAAGGGTCACCTATTTGATGCTCAGGGCACAGGCCTCAATTGCAGGCCCAGTGCCCAGGTTGGGGGTGCATTAGAGGCAACCACACATTGATGTTTCTCTCCCTATTTTTCTTCCTCACTTCCCCTCTCTCTAAAAATAAATACATATATTAAACACATTTGAGTACATAAAATACGAAATAGGTTGCTCTTCTGATCATTTCCATAAAGTATAATAAAGTAAGTCTGGTCTTTTATAAATATTTTATTCTAGAGTTATTACTTATAATCAGTTGCTATACAAATAAAACCTGCTTTATGTTATAAATCTATAATATTCTAAAATAAAATCAATGATCTAAAATTCAGAAACAATTCAATAATTTGTCAGTTCTAACATAACAGATAGTCTTTTTTTTCTTTCTTTTTAAAAATTATGCTAAGAACATATAGATTGAGATTTATCCTGTTAACAAAATTTTAAGTGCTCAAAACAGTGTTATTAAATATGGGTACAATATGGCATAGCAGATGTATACAATTTATTTATCCTTACATGAGGCTTCTAAGATATTCAAACTAATAAAGACAGAATAAAATTTTATACTATGTAATGCTTCTCCAGACAGATTGAAAACCTTGAATGATCTTTTCACTGAACCAGCTTCCTTGTAAATGTCCATTCCATTGTTTATCCTCCCTGAATTATATTGTACACATACTCCCCTAGATTTGTGCTTTAGGATGGGTCTCTCAAAATGCCTTTATAATGGTCCATCATAAACCTTTTGAAGGACAAAAAATAAAAGACTAAATATATATTTCCTACATGACATATATCCATTTTTACTTACCACCTTATACGAAGTATATGAAGCCCACATTACTTGATGCTTTCTAACTAGCTTCTCTTTTGCACTCTCTTAGACCAATCATTGAACACTGTTCACAAATTCTTTAATCATTATTAACCATCTATAAAAACTATGTAAATGAGTATGCATTACACCAAAATACAGTTTGAATTAGTACGTAGCATTTAAGTCCTCCTCTACCACTCACCTCTACCACTTTTCCACCATCTGACCCATTTACATATAATAATAATGCTCTCCACCAAGATCCTTTGAAAGCATTACTTCCTCCTTCATAACTAGGTCATATATCTATTCTTTAAGGCCTTTTTATATTAAAGTTTTTCCTAGAACCCCCACACATTTATGGCATTTAATGCCAGCACCACCTATATGCAATTTTTACATGCTTCTTCATATTAAATTATTTTCTTTTTTTTTTTTTTTTTTTTAATCAATGTATGGTTGCGTTTCACCTGCCTCCAGCCACAGACCTTACTGGAGACCTGGTGTGCAACCTGGTTATGTGCCCTGGCTGGGGAATCGAACCTGTGACCTTTGGGTTCGCAGGCCGGCGCCTTATCCACTGTGCTACCAGCCAGGGCTAAATTATTTTCTTTTAACCAACAATTGTTTCCAGCCTACACTTCTGAGTCCATCAAAATTGAGAACAATATTGCATATTTCCCTATTTTACCCAGGAGAGAGAGCATGTATATCACAGCACTGCACATACATTGCTCATCTAATAAACCATGGGTTATGATTTAATTTAGAAATTGCACAGCATTGCATACTTTTACAGTAGTTATTATGTAACCAAAGGAAGAGTGCAAAGGACAGAGGTATTCTTTGAAGATAGGTACATTTAAATTCAAATCACACTATTAACATATACTATTATATTGACCTGACCTTGGAATAATTATTAAAGTCATATATTTATGTGACCTTGGAATGATTGTTAAGACCCCTGAATTTCTTTCACTTTAAAATGGAACAATACCAACTTTTTAAAGTAAGTGAGAAGTTAAAAGTAAAAAGTAAACAGCAAATTGGATTACCCATATGTATTTCTTGGTACTCCCTGGAGTATTTTTTAAACAGTAGTACTATTGTCATATTTTTATGTTTATAATGTAGAAATTAGGGCTTTTTAATATAGCAATATACAATTTTACATTAAATAATAAATTTAAAAATTTTTACTTGTAGCAATCAATAGACTAATGTGAAAATTTTTATAAAATTAGTTATTTAATTTGGTGGTTTTCAGTCATGTGAAAGTTAGACTTTATTATTTTGGCAAGCCAAAAATCCTAATTATTTGACAGCACTTGGGAAGCTGGTCTAAAAGAATTGGTTAACCCAGAATGATTAAAAGCTACCTTGTGTGAAATCTGTCTCACTCAAGCTTATATTTATTCTATGTATGTGGTTTCTCAACTATCACATACATACATTGTGCAAAAAGCAATAACTTGTATTGACATTATCTACACCATGTATGTCTTTATTCAATTATATCCTACCTCAAGCATTTTTCCTACACAGTATCAATTTAGTTGTTTTTTAACCTTTTCTTATTTCTTCCCTTCAGCCCTCTTTAATTCCAGATGGTACATCAAGATGTCTTTACTGATGATTTCGTAATAAAATCTCTCACAGCCAAGGAGAGTAGTTCTTTGCATTTGTAAGAGGAAAATCCAACAATAAGCCTGGATGCCAGAGAAACAATGCTTTAAATATATCCAAAGTGATGGCAACTTTTTTGGCAATCTTTACCTTACCTGAAGATAAGTTAATGCTGATATGAATGAATTTCAAGTCACATTTTCAGTTCCGCTAGGCAGGTCCATGGGGAAGATAAAAAGTAACCTATAAATCACTAAATATTTTAAAATCTGGCTCTGTCAATCACTAATTTTGCGATTTTTAACAAGTTGCTTAATCTTTTAACTATCAGAATGTACCTCTACAAAAAATGGGACATAGCCCTGACTGGTAGCTCAGTGGATAGGCGCTGGCCTGCAAACCCAAAGGTTGCTGGTTTGATTCCCAGCCAGAGCACATAACCAGGTTGCAAGCCAGGTCTCCAGCCAGGTTTCCAGCTGGAGGCAGATGAAAGGCAACCAAACACTGATGTTTCTCCCCTTCTCTGATCTCTCTCTTTCCCTCTATCTAAAAATAATAAATTAAATCTTTTTACAAATGGAACATAATTGCTATTACATGCTAAGGAATTGAAATACTGTGTATGGTACTACTGCATTTTCTAGGAATAATTCTCATCAGACTAAGAATGTGCTGATTTAAATAACATTCTCAGAAATCAAAATTACAGGGCAAAAATTAAATTTGGCCAATAAGATTTTTAAATATATATATTAATTTAATATATATATACATACATATACATATGTGATCATATTTTATACATATTTTAATATAATTCTTATATTTTCAGTAAAAATATGTAGATTCCATTATTAAAAATGAATCTTAGTGACATGTCAACTTTTAAGACTCAGTGTAATTTTAACAGATATATTTATAATGTATGTAGGGTTGAAATAAGCTTATTCTCAAAAACCTTGAGAACAGAGTTACTGTAATTAGTGTGTACCACACAAGGAATTTTGATTTGCACTGGCCCATCACCCACGTTTGACAAATGGTGATGGTTTACAGCAAGAATAAACACAATTGTTTTTTCTTTGTCATACATGAGTTTAATGGTTGCTGTATCTTCCTTTATTGGAAATCCATTGTAATCAATATATAATGCATATAAAGTGAGTCCAGAAAGTGTTTTCTAATCATAAGCATTAAGAACTATACCCTAAGGCTTTAATTATATTACAATGCAAAGTAAGCTGTAGTTTAATCATTAAATGGAATAGGAAGCTTCCAGGAACATCAATGCTGGGGTAAGAGAACAGATACACTCTGTGGTAAATAAACATTTGACTCTCAATAATGTGTACACACACACACACACACACACACACACACACACACATATATATATAATGTATATAGTGATGCAATGCATTTATGCTGAACTTTGTCTTGTTTATTAAGTCATTTTTGTCAAGTGCAAATTCCAAATAGAATTGGGTGAAATGCACATATACAGATAGTTTCCCGAAAATTCAGGTGTGAAAAAGGACAACATCGAAATAATAAAAACACCAAGATACATGCAATGATATTACTTATATAATATAAATTTTTAGACTCAATTTTGAATTTGAATTTTCAAATGATTGGAGAGATACTTTTCTTTTTTAAGATTCAAAAAAATTATTTTTAGAGGGAAGGGCAGGGAGGGAGGAAGAAAGGGAGAGAAGTATCAATGTATGGTTGCCTTTCACCTGCCTCCAGCTAAGGACCTGGCTGGAGACCTGGCTTACAACCTGGTTTCGTGCCCTGTCTGGAGACTTGAGCCAGTGACCCTTGGGTTTGCAGGCCAGCACCTATCCACTGAGCCACACCTACAAGCATGGGAAAGATTTTTAACTCTAAAATTTGAGGATGTAGCTTATTGTGTTATTTCTCAACCATGTTGTCACCTGGCAGCCCATTTGAATACAATTCTTGGTGTTACAATAAATTGTAGTGAAGTGTATAGAGAAGAGAAACCCACTGTATTGAAAGTAATGGTAAAAGTGAATTTTATGTATTGGAGAATGCATTTAAAAAAATAAATATTTACATTTGGTGAACTAATGATGCATAAAGAGAAAGTTTCAAGCAGAGCAACATTTATTTATGCAAGTTATATAAGTTAAACACACTTAGTTTCTACACAATAACATTTAGAAATAAATTAATACCTTAGTCAATTTAGAGTAATTGTAGAAAACATGAATCTTATAAAATAGTTGCTAAAATTAGAAAACATAGTTTCTATTAAAATCTTTTAATTACATGCATGATATAATCACAGTATTATGAAATAGATTATTAGAAATATAGATTTATTACATACATAAACTTATACATGTGTAATTTTAGTATCTTTCAAAATGTTCTTTTTTTAACTAGAGTAAGCATTTCCTCTAACCTAGTGGGTTTTCAACAATAAAAAAATGTGTAAGTATAAATTCAATGAACTCCCATTAGAACTATCTTAATTATAAATTTATAAATCCAGATTAGTGAGATTTTGCTACTGAGTGGGTACTTTTATGATGTTTTGTGTATGTTTGCTAAAGATTCCTATAATTCTAAAACTATTAATTTATATTAGAATAAATGCTAGGCATAGAAAATCAATGAGGTTGATATTTTTATTCAAAAATATTTTGATCACATGGGGAAAAATCTATGCTATACACTGTACCAGTCAATACTAAGGATAGACTACCAGCAACTCTGTTTTATTGAATTGGAGGCTAGAAAAGAATAGATGATGGTAAAGCCTGTGTGGAGAACTGAGTCAGACTATAATCAAGCAAAGGAAAAAAAACACACTGCAGTTAAACACTGGAACAGAACGTAGATTTATATCCCTAGGCATCAACTCTGGGAAATGGCAGTGGCAGACATCCTTTGTTCATACCATCGTCTCAAACCAGACAATTCTTTTGCAGCCCATGTACCATTCAGTCTGTAATGCGGTGAAGCTGCTTCTGAAGCAGCAGTTGATCATGGTTTCTCAGTAGCGGCCATAGTGGTGGAATGCAGGCTACATGTGCATGCTGGGTGGGAGAATCATCAGGCAACAGATATGTCCTGTCAGCAAGAGCATTAACAGGACAGCAGCATTAACCTGAGTATAAAGGGAGAGCATTATGTGAAATTTCATCTTTGGAAATTCCCAAAGAAGTTAACGTTCACTTTACATTCCTATTACACAATCTCCTTAAAAGTTGTTTTTTTTTTTTCATATTTTTATAATGCAAGACACATTTCTAATGTTATGTATTAAAGGAATGCAAAAGATTGAGATAGTTTTTACTGGTCAGTTTCCACAGACTTCAACTGTACCATAAACTATGTTTCTTCCAAAAGGATTCTGGCTCATTTTTATATAAACAGGTGTGTACACATAAAATGTCATATATGGAGGTTCATCAAAGGAAGGGAGTTTGTATTAGGAACCTTTGGACCCCAGACATCATAATCTCATAGTCTGAAAATAGTGTTTCTGTGATAAATTTTAAGTTATGAAAGCAATTGTGGTTGGATTGTCAATGAAACTTATGGAAAAATAATTGCTTCTCTTATGCATTTCTAAATTAGACTTAGCCCTGGCTGGTGGCACAGTGGATAAGGTGCCAACCTGCAAACCCAATGGTCCCTGGTTCGATTCTCAGCCAGGGCACATAGCCAGGTTGCAAACCAAGTCTCCAGCCAGCTTCTTAGCTGGAGGCAGGTGAAAGGCAACCATACATTGATATCTCTCTCCGTCTCTGCCTCTCTCCCCTTCTCTCTAAAAATAATAAAATCTTTAAAAAATAAAAATATAAAATAAAAATAAATTAGACAGCTTTAAGATATTGGTCAAATTACATATGTACATGATGTTGATGAGAAACTGGTTACTTAGATTTAGCATACAGTTACCACTTTACAAGTATAAACGCATTGCAATATTTGCAAGTACATTTGTGTGGAATTATCCATAATGAATACATCTACTCATTTACTGGCTAGTAAATAGTTGATGGAGAGTCTGAAGCAGAAAATGTGACACCTAAACTTTAGCAGCATTGGGCAACAGAAATGAGGACAACTGTATCTTTGCAATTATCTATTTTCACTAAAAAAAACAATTTACAAAAAAACCTGTATTTTATTCTATTTTCATGCAATGATTGCTATATCTTCTTTGTATTAAGCAAGAGGAAATATATCTTAAATATTTAATAAAAGTATAATATAGATACATATATTAGCCTATGAGATGGCCACAATAGTAGGTTTAGACCAAAAATAGTTACTATTTTATAGAAGCTTACTACCTAGTAGGATAAGTAAACTATTTCTTTCCAAACTTATCATAAGACAAATATAGAAAAATTCTGTTAAAATAAATCAAAGAGAGGGTTATAAAGTAAAGGTATAGGAAGACTATATACCTCTTGGTAGAACTACAGGAGGAAATATAAAGGAAGTAAAATTTTAAACTTCAGCCTGAATAAAGGGTATTATAGTCTTCAAAAACCGTTTAATCACAGAGGATGACCCCAATTCTGGGAAATATAGTTATTTAGTTATGGTTGAAGCACAGAAATATAGGAAAGGAATTTGGTGATAAATCTTGGAATATTCAAGTATATTTTTGATCATTAGAGAACATTGTCCATGGAGAACTTTATTTTTTGAGCAGTGAAATTTAATATTTAATTTTGGGCTTTGGGAAGAGGTCTCTGATAGCTAAATAATCTGTAGATAAAAATATATGGAAAAAAGCAAAGTCAGAATTTGATTACCACTATCCAGTTAGTAAAGAGAAAGAAAGGAACAGAAATAAGTTGACAAGGAGAAACTGCAGAACCTGGAAATGAAGGAATGAAGGACAATAACTACTCAAAGATATCACAGTGATCATTGAATGATTTAGGGGAAAGAGAAAGAGGGTATAGTTTTAAGGTGAACATAAATACTAACCTTGGTCTTTCATTGGTTGGAATGGCAAAATCAGTGCCCAGAAAAATAGGATTAGTGTTAGCTACGTGGGAAAAAAGGCCAGATTTAATACTAGCAGCTGAAGTTAAAATCGGTGCCTGGGGAGGATGAGTTTTCATTCTAATAACCAATATTTTCCTTCTTAAAACATTTTCTTCTCATAATTTACAGAAACATCGCCTCCAGAATCTTTCTTGTCTCTGGTAGCTACCTCAGAATATCTTTTCTTACTTTCTCCAGGTAAGGAATTTTTGAGATGTCCATTACCCAAGGATTTTTTCTGATAAAAGGAAGTTGACTGGAACAACGTCTTAAAGATTCCCTGCATACTCCTCCCCGAAATCTGTGATTTTTAAACTCTGCTTTCAGAAACCATGCTGGCAATAGCTTGGCTTCCTTGTTCTCACCCCGCCACCCACCTCACCCTTAGTGTCATGGGAGCAGACCTGGCCTGATTTCAATGCATCACAGATGGCCAGGCCCTGGACTGTAGTCACAGCGCCCTTGGGTTGTTCTTGTCCTAGGCTTGGTCGCTCTCCTACTGTTGTTGATTGCAAAGACCCCGCTTTGCTGTCTTGTCAACTGTACAACCATTTTTTTCCTGTTAAAAATAGGTTGAGTGGTTTCTGAAATTTTTCCAAAATCTGTGAAACTATTTTCATCAAGGGCTATGCCACCTGTCATGAGAAAACACAAATTAAATCTTACAGAAAAGCAACCAAAAATGTGATATACTGTTTAGAATTAAAGATGCTTGAACGCTAGTTATCCAATCTGCTTATTTTACAAAGGATGGGACTGAGGTAATGAGAGTTCTCTTTGCAATTATAGAATAGAACTTTGCCATCTGTCAAAAAGATAATTTTTCTATATTGGAAATGTATTGATTGAGAATAGTAGAATTTAAGAACTGAAGAGGTCATTTCTGAAAAGACAGCTTTATTTCTAGGGTTGGGGCCGGAGTGAAGCTACAATTGGTAAAAAGTAGTTGTTCATAAAAAAAAAAGTTTCATTTTTGTATACAGTAACATGATAGGGAAAATTAATAGTTCCAAAATGTTATTAAATTAAATAAACAAAAAAATGATGACTTAACCAGCCACAGCCTCATGTATATTATTGAACTTTATAATTAAGGGCTATATAAAATTTTCTGGCAATTTCAGTGGATCTCATTAAATGTATGTTACAGAATAGCTTGGCTGGAAATGAAGACCAGCAGGTGCTATTACAGTCATTTTCCCCACAAAATTACATCCTACGTATAATGGCAATTTATTCAGAAGTTGTGTATTGACGTTAACCAAAAAGTTCTGTTAAAACCATTATGGAGGTTGTCATTTTGTATTCAGAGATTCTTTAATAGTCATTATTGACCCATATAAATATAGTCATTATAAACTATAAAGATTTGTCATTATACTTATAGTTTTTTTTTTAAAGGAAAAAATACTGTACAAGGAATTAGAATCACCGTTATTGACTATAGTTCTAAAAATGAGCAGATATAGCAACTTGAGTAAGGTATTTAAAATCTCTGATTATCATCATCTTATCTATGGATTGGGCTAAGATATATTTTGTAAACCTCACAGAGCTGATACAATTATAAATAAAAACAATTCTTTACATTATATATAGGATTATGCATGGACTACATATGTGGTCATATACATTATATATGTTAAATATTACATAATATAAATTACATAAATATTTTGGAAATACTATTAGCATTTTTAAAGTTTCCACTGTATTTAATAGATTTGGTCATCATAATGTTGAAGTAAAAACTTTATTTAGCTACTAATTATAAATTTCTATAGTGTTTGAGCATGCTCTATGGAAGAACTTTGACTTATGTTAATTTTGATTTCTTTTGTTAGCATAAGTAAATGAATAGAATTATGAGAGACAACTAAAAGGATGAGTGACTATTAAAGTAATGCATTATTTTGAAAATAATAAAATCAGATTTATGAGGAGGTAACTGAACACACTTATATACTCACTTGTTTCATCCAAACCTGCTTTGCATGATTTGAGGAGTAATTGCTTGTTAGAACACAGATTTAAAAATCTCATTGTTAAAAGTGATTTTAGATTTGGTTGACATCCTTTAATGTGGTATTTAAATCATTATAGGATAGTGAGGTTCTGGTTCTGAGCCCATATGTTGTATACTGGTTATACACAGTTGTTATTAGCCATGTAATATGTTTGATACTGACGCCTTAAACATCTCATATTCTTCTTAACTTCTTTTATAAGTTTGGGTTACACTAAATGACAAAATTAATATGTATTAATGAATTATAGTATACCCAATTCCTTTCCATATCAGAGATGAAGATGAAGTTGCATTTCAAAGTAATTGTGCAAGAAACATATTGCAGAAAACTGTTTCAATTTCTACGCAATGAAGCTACAGTGTAAAAATTTAGAAGGTATTTAGGAAAGAAATCCCTTCGTCAGATGTTCCCATATTATACCCTCCAGGTAAGGATTCATGAGAATATAAATTACTAAGGGGCTCAAGTTGATGACCAATTTAAAAGCCCAAAATTAGAACAACCATATGTCTGTGTTTTTGCTCCAACAATGTGTAATGTTTCTTTTCCTAGGCTTGCTGCTTGCTGACTTTTTTTCTCTGAAGCAAGGAAAATAATAAGGAGAAAAGAAAAAAGGAAGGAGGTAGGTAAATGTGAAAAGGCAGGTCAAATAAAAAAGTACTATCATGCTTAAAATATAATAATTAGCAAATGTATTGTTGCAGTTTCTAACATGTAGTCTCTCTTAGCCAAATAAAATGTAGTTAGGAACATTTAAGGTGAATATTCTTTAAGATACCTTATAAGACATTATCCTGATACATTTCCTATGATCATGTTCAAATCTTGAGATGCTCTACAGTAGTGATTTTCAACCTTTTTCATATCATGGAACACAGAAAATAATTACTACAATTCTGTGTCATACCAACAAGATCAATTATATTTTTTGACAGTCTGACAAAAATAATAGGTATAATTTTGATTGACTTACAAAAACATTTATGAGTAATTACCCTTTTTGCTCCAAAGTGCCATTTTAAGCATATCAGGTGCCTATACTTATATTTAAGGATTTCTGATACCAAGAATTAACCAATCAGATACAACCTTATTATGCAATATGCACAATAAGATGCAACTCTTTTTTTGACATATGTATTTATGGTTCTAGACAGGGCATTCACACCAGAGGCAGAAGGCTATTGTTGTGTGGCTGTTGTCATTTTTTAACTTGACAATCTTAGGGAAAAGAATCAGCATCACTGACCACATAGTCCGATATTGCATGTTTTAAAAATTCTTGTGGTGCACTTGTTGAAATTTG
>PVIW01000515.1:255200-291417 GCA_004026585.1 Noctilio leporinus
ATTTAAATTTTTTTTGACTGTTTGAGAACAAGACTAATTGGCTGAAAGGACTGGCTATCACACAAATGCTTCACAGTAATCATGCTTTAAAATATGGAATATTTCTATTTAAAGCAGCTTACATTGTTTAGAGAACAAAACAAACAAGCAAAATAGAACCAGAGACATGGAAATAAGGAATGGACTAACAATGACCAGAGGGGAGTGAGGAAGTGAAGAAGAGGGGAAAGAGTATTATGCTTAGTGAAATAAGCCAGTCAGTGAAGGACAAATATCATATGATCTCACCCATTACAGGACAATAATGAACAAAACTAACAACAAGCAAAACAGAACCAAATATATGAATACAGTGAATAGGCCTTCAGTGGTCAGGGAGAAGGAGGTTGGGGGCAGTGGGGAGGCAGAGGCAAGAAAGGGGAGCAGTTTAGACAAAAACCTAGCATAAAGGAACCATGGACATGGACAACAGGTGGGATTGACTTTGGGGGGAATGGGTGGGTGGGGAGGGGGACAGAGGGGAGCAAAAAGGGGATGGATGTAATACAACAACAATAAAATTTATAAATAAATAAATAAATAAATAAAAAGAAGAGGGGAAAGAGCTAGTTCCTTGTTGCAAATACAAAGATCAATAAAGATATAGTATCTATGATCAACCACATCCTTGTTGGAAATGCAGTTATAAGCACATCCATCCATTCAGTATAACATGCTAAATACAATTATATTAAAAATATGCAATAGGCAGTGTTTCTAGTTTCAACTCAGAAATGTAAAGAGTTCAGAATCAATTATACCTGTCCTTAAAACAAGGAAAATCTGCGGAAATGGAAAATCAATGACTTTTCTTGGATCCCTTAGAAAACCAAGGTTTTCTCTCTCCTTTCAAGTCCCTCACAGAGGTAAATTTATTGCATGATGATAACACTAGTGTTTCACACAAATAATTGCACAGCACTAGGAGCATGACAATGAATAAAAATAGTTTCTGTCCTTAAGTGCCTATCTTCTGGTAGGTCTTTTCATTCTTTATTCTGTGACTGATATCCTTCTTAAGTTTCCTCAGAATATCCTTTGCATGTTTCTATGTCAGCACTTAATTCCTTAATTATGATATTCACCCACTTGTAAGAATTCCCAATAAACTCTGAGATGCACAGAAGTAGAGAGAGTCAGTTTTTCATCTCATATCCCACAGTCCAGCATAGGCACTGACAAACCGGCTAACTCTAAATATTTATTGAAAAGATTAACAAATAAGTTAAATGAACAGAATGTCACATTAATTATCAGCATCTAAAGGAGGATATCCGTGTGAACTTCACTTAAGAAAAACTTATTTACATGCAAGCATTTTTGAATTTATCCAATTTAGCTATACATCTTTATAATTTTTTATCAGTGTAAATACAGTTTTCACTGTAATGATACCATTTTTTTTAAAGATTTTATTTCATTATTTTCAGGAAGAGGGGAAGAGAGTGAGGCAGAGAGGGAGAGAGACATCAATGTATGGTTGCTTTTCACCTGCCTCCAGCTGCAGACCTGACTGGAGACCTGGCTGTCAACCTTGTTATGTGCCCTGGCTGGGGAATCAAACCTGCGATCTTTGGATTTGCAGGCCGGCGCCTTATCCACTGTGCTACCAGCCAAGGCAATGATACTGTTTTTTGATGAGCACTTAGTTTCAGGATCTTGGGTATTGTAAATAATACTGCTATGAACATGGCGGTTGAATTTTTTTTTTTTTTTTTGTATTG
Source organism: Noctilio leporinus (assembly GCA_004026585.1). Taxonomy (NCBI): domain Eukaryota; kingdom Metazoa; phylum Chordata; class Mammalia; order Chiroptera; family Noctilionidae; genus Noctilio; species Noctilio leporinus. The sequence goes on from PVIW01000515.1 coordinate 256,964, forward strand.
GTGTTTCAGAATTCTTAGGATATAGTCTCAGAAGTGGAATCACTAGGTCAAACTTAATCACTAGGTTAAGTTTTGAAAGATACTGTTTGATCCTTGAACAAAATAAAGGAAAAGAAAGAAAAAATATATTCAACATTTGTATCTTGTGACAACTGAAGGAAAATTACTAGAAAAGACTGGAGAATATTTTTTTTATCAGGGCTACTGCTCCTCGCCCTAATAAAAATCTCTATCTTAAAAATTCTTAGTACTGTATGCTATTAAACACCAATTTTTTTCTTTTTCTTTTTCTTTCTTTCTTTTCTTTCTTTTTTTTTTTTTTTGGTGAATTATTACAGAAGGAGCTAGGTTTGAGCCATGGCACAAGTAGAAACAATTGGGTCAACAGGTCAAGAAAAAAAAATGATCTGAAACCCCACATGCCAATTAGGGGAAAATGGCTCACCTTAGGCTCACCTTATGGAGTGATATGCAAAACCCAGTTCTTGTCATCAACATTCCTTCCGTGACTAAAATGAACGACAACAACAACAGACAAGCTTTCCTGACCCTGATGAGCAGACTGTTGTAGCAGAACTTCATGATCCACCCCCTCATTCCCGTCTTCCTCCCTGTTTGTTCCTTGAGAAAATTTGATACTCAAATGAAAGTTCTGAAGAAATACTGACTTTTCTCCTAGTGGAATAATTTTTTAGCTTAAATTCGTTCAATTTAAGGCATGGTATTAGAAAGAAGGTGAAACTAATAAAATTCCTCACACACGTTGTGTTTGGTAGGCAAAAACTCCAGCCCTACACAATTAATATGACAGCGTGAGTACATTATGAGGAAACATTTTCCTTCAGGCTACTGCATCATTCCTTCATGGTTGGAGGAGAGAGAGAAGGTGGAAGAGAGTGAATGAGAGCGAGAAGGACAAAGGAAAAAAGAGTTAAAAAGGGAAGAAATAAAGCAAGGGAGAGAAGGAGGAGGAGAGGAGTGGAGGGAAGAAGGAAAGGAAGAAAGAAAGGAAGGAAGGGCAAAGGAGGAGGTGGGTGGAGGGCTGAAGGGTGGGAGAGAGAAATGAAGAGTGTTTGATAAATTGCCTTCCTTTGAATTTGAACCATTTTACTGGTGATCATGAATAAACTCACAAGTCACCTCCTACATATTCACTTAAACAACTTGACAAAACCATGACAGATTTGATCCTCCCACTTGCTCTATAGGTATTTTCAAAGGGAGAATGGATGCTGCTAGTTCAAACTTTATTTATGCCAGACTGAGAACAGCGGCAGGTTTGGCATGGAATCAGACAGGGTTAACGACAGTGAAGCTGGTGGGCTAACAACTGTGGGCAGGGCAATCTTTAAACAGCTCCTTGGAAGGCTGGCTGCTGAAATGCTAGGTACAGTGATTCATTTGCTCAAAAGGAAAAATAAAGTATACATTATAATTAAGAAAAGAAAACAGCCTTTAGAAAAAAGATTCTGTCTTAATTTGCAAATCCCTGGCTTTCAGAACCAAAATAAACTTTTCCAAAATAGATTTTTATCTTATGGCTTTAGCATTTACCAAACAAGTTAATTAGGTTTAATTTTTTTCACTAGTCTATAAAATTCAGGGCTTTGAATTTAACCTTCAGCTCTCTGCCATTAAAAAAAAGTTACATAGAAAACAATAAAGAAATAGCTTGGTGATTTACATAAATAACTGCATATTTTATCGTTCTGTTTAAACCAGCACACAGTATTGTTTACAAAGCTTCACTGGTATATTTTTGAAGATAGTTGGACAGTTCTATCCGGATGATACCGGACATGCAATTGTGCCAGTGCAGGACACTTCTGCTAACTATGCCCAATTGTCACTAAGCAGGTTAACTGAGTTTATTCTTGTAACTTATATGCTGTTTCTTCATCTTTATATTCAAAAGGAAATATGTCACAGATATTTGAGCCATGTGAACTAATATGATTAATGTAAAGTTTATTTAAAATAGAGAAAATCAGGATAGACTCGCATAGATTTGGCTTACATAACATTTAAAAGTACTTGCTCATCTACTCAAAGATGTTGCTTTTCTGCTTTTTAGCTTTTGGGTGTTAACTTCTATTGAAAGAAGAGTGATACTAATTGGGAAATAACAGGCACAACTCATTAATAAGAAAACTATGTCTTTAAGGAAAAGTCCTTGTTGTGTCATTCTGCCTAACATGATAAGAAACAAACATAGGATTATTTTTTCAATCCATGATTGCTATGAATGATGATCATTTTGCCTAACCAATTTTATTTGCCACTTCTAAGCCCAATGCTATTAATCATATGAACACTAATAAATATTTTAAAAGGAGTCAGATAGAGGAATAGAAGTTCTAGCACTATATCCCTTTATTATTTCTAAACTCTGCATTAATAAGTTGATCTTTGCAATTGTCTCCAAAGTAACAACTTTGCCAGAAGAAAGACTTAATAGAACCTTTTGACTTAAATAGACTTTGAGGCATATTTTTTCTACCAATATGAATATTCACTTTAAGAAATCCAAGTGAACCTTTAATGACCACAAATGAACAATAATTTAGTGTTTTCAATGTTTTTCAGAAAGGTCTGATATGTATACCAATGAGTAGGCTAATCTTCAGCTTGACTTGAATAAGAATTTCTAAAATGCATACACACAAAATAGTTTAGTTCATATTCTGGTAGAAATATACTTCCATAATATTTCATAATCCTTATAGATACTGTATGGGAAAGCCCAGAAAACTTAAGCTTTTCAGAATACTTTTTGAATGATTGAATAAAATCTACCTATTTCATTCTATTCCAGTTCTTGCATTTACTGTCATTTAGTTTTCAACAAGGATGCAAAGACAATTCAGTGGAGATAGAATGATCTTTTCAATGAATGATACCTGGACAAGTGGATATCATGTGCAAAAATATGCTTTGGGATCCCTGTCTTGAATTATACATATAAATTAATTCAACATTGATCATTGACCTAAATGAAAAATAACTCTTACAAGAAAAATTAGGTGTAAATCTTATGACATTGAGTCAGGAATGATTTTCTTACAACACACACACACACACACACATACACACACATACACACACACATATACATCAATTAATAAAACAAAAAAGAAAAGTAATTGCACTTTACTAAAATGAAAAATTGTGGCTCCAAAGACCAAATACTAAAAAATGGAAATAAACTCACATATTGGAGAAAAAAATGGAAATAAACTCACATATCGGAGAAAATATTTGCAAATTACATCGGATAAAAGATTTGTAAACAGAATACATAAAGAACTTTTATAACTCAACAATAAAAACACAAATAGTTAAATTAAAAGTGACTAGAGAATTAGAATGTACATTTCTCCAAAAATGATATACAAATAGGAAACAAGCAAGGAAAAATACTCAACACTTCTATTTGAGAAATAAAGCAAAATGACATTGAGATATCACTTCCCACCTACTGGAATGGATATCATCAAAAAAGCAATCTTAGATTCTTACCACATTTATTTGGAAATGTGAAATGGTACAGGCTTCATTGAAAACTAGTTTGACAGTTTCTTACAAATTTAAACATAGAGTTACAAAGTGACACAACCCTTTGACTACTAGGAACATAACCAAGAGAAATGAAAATATATATCCACACAAAAACTTGTACATGAATTGTTTATTATAGCATTATTCATATTAGCCAAAAAGTGATAGCAATCCATGATGACCATTGGCTGATGAATAATAAAAACAGTAGTATGTCAATACAATAGAGTATTATTTTATGGTAAAAATGATGAAGTACTTATAGTTACTACAACATAGATGAACCAAGAAAACTGTGTTAAATTAAAGAAGCCAGCCACAAGAGCACAGATTGCATGAATCCAAACAAATGAAATGCCCAGAATAACAAAATTTATACATGGAGAAATTAAAATAGTGATTATCTCAGAACATCAGGGGTTTTAATATCATAAATTTTATTTTACACCAGTTTGGACTACAATCATTAAGTGGTGTCAAATTTGTAAATCATTCATTACATTATATGCTCATTCTTTTCATTGTCTTTAATTTTTCACACAATGCCAGACTGAATGAGCTATTTCTGTCTAATTGACAAATCTAACACTTTACTGGGCCAAGTGTTTAGAGAGTTGCAATGATAGAGTTTTAACTTGTGTCAAGACCTTGTTGCTGCTCTAGGCTACTCACCTCTCTCCAATGGCACAGTCACTGCAAAAGTCACCTACATTTTGGATGTGCAAACTTCTTGCCAGGAAAGGTGCTTGGAATTCTCAGAACTGGTCAAAAGAGACAACCTATCTCAATATCTTGTATGCAACACACATTCTTTTTCATCCCTGCACAGTTGACCTATATCATCATAATAACTAGTCTTGTTACTTTTGCTCTAAGAATGTTTGACCCTTACCTAATGGGTACAGGAGACCTATGACTATGTTTAAATCATTCCCAGCCAGAACACATACACAATATGGTTTTAGCAATGTATTTGAACAAAATTCAAATAAGGTTTATTGTCCTGTTGGCTCACAAGCTTTCCTTGTTTTTACTCATCTCTATGTGTTGGCTTTTGTTTCCTTGACTTACTGCCACATAATTTTTCTAACAATTATATGTATATTCTGTAACATCCATGTTTTCACTTGCTGAATTATTATATTGTGTATTATTTATGTTACTAATATTTGCCCATGCATCATTTCCATTCTTATTTTTAATAGAATTTTAAACATTAATGGTATTATTAATAAAAAAACAAGCAATTAGCAAAAGCACTCATCTAAACAGCCAAGAGATCAAAGAAAGATGATATTCAGCCTGAACTTTCCTCATAGTTTTACATAAGAAGGAAGTTGTATTTTTTGTCTTCAGGCTTCATCTGTCCTATTTATAAAGCAAGCATCAACAGGCACAAAAGTAAAATAACAGTTTTAACTTTGGCAGCTTATGAAGATTGGGATATATTTTATCGGCAGTAGTCTTCATATTTTGGGGTCAAGTTTAAACTATATCACGGATCTATTGCCTTTGGTGTGCAAAATCCTCCCTGTTTATCCCTTTGGTTAAATTGGCTCAAGTTATCAGTGTATATTTCTGCTTCTTTTTTCTGTTTTTTAGCATGCTGATTTCTCTATAAAACTGTAACTTTCTGAGGAATTTCAGCATTGGTAAAAAGAAAAATCAAATCTCTCTTCCTCTGTATCCAATGCAATTTTACATTATTGTTTTTCTTTTATTGGGGTACAGTTTTCAAGTGTGTAACTCATAAAACATCAGCTTCACACTGCATCATGCACCCATTGCCCTAAGCAAAGCCTCTTTCTGTCCTTATTTTTCCATTTGGCCCAGCTTCCCAGTGTTTCCACATGCAGCCTCTTTCGTTTCTACAGTAGGCACTACCGTTCTCCCAATTTTATATATTAGCAATCCAAGTTACAGAAAGGATATCTAATTTGTTTCAGGTTATGCAGCTAACAGGTGATCAAAGCAGGATCTGAATTATGATAGCTGCCTGCCCCACAGCACATGCTGTTAATCACAGTTTCTCTTTTTATTGTAACCGAAATGCAGGTTGGCTGCCTGCCTCAGCAAAAGCCAAGCTTGGGACACAGGTGCTGGTGGAAAGGAAATAGGTTTCCTCAGATGCTGCAATCTGGGACTATGGCGGACTCCTGTCTCAAAGACCATCTGCCTCCCTTTCTGCTCTAGTCTACGGTTTTTATAGCGGCAGGGAGTGAAGGGCTTTTTCTCTACCCAGTTACCTTGCTTGCTTTTTGGCATGTTCAGATCCTGTCTATTAATCTTTCTAGCTTTGGGAATAGGGAACTTCTCCATTAAGTTTTTCTAGCTTTGGTGTGCTCGGTGTTAAGAACTGCCCCCTGTGACATCTTAACCAACAGAAACTCCCTGGCACTCCATTATTGTCTACGGTAACATTATTGTATTGGGAGTTGTGGCAAAAATCAGATAGCAAAAGTGAGTTGGGAGGAGACATCTGTATGCGGCTCAGCACTGATAAGGCTGAAAAATTACTTTACTTGGAAATTCGGGTTGTTAAGACAAAGAATTCTGCACCACAAACCTATGAATAAGGAGAGTAACAAGATAGTTTATCACCCAAACCTGGGCACTTTGAGGACAAAAAGGGGGCTATTAATGCTTATGCCGAAATTGCAGGCTTAATTGAGGATAATCTCAGACAATCTGGACGCATGATCATTTGATGTGTAAGTGTATAAGTGCCTTCCTCAATATCTCAGAAGCTTAAAACAGGGTCTTAGTAGGTGATTGCTATATTTATCTAGGTAGCAAGGTGAAACAGGAAATAATTTCTTTTGTACAAATTTTTATGTAAACATTTTGTGCCATAAGTGGGTTACCTACCATATTATAGCTTTCCAGACAATAATATTATACTTTCCAGAATATTCTTTATAGGATTTTATTTTAATGTGGCTTCCTGGAATTCTATTTCAGAATATAACAATAAATCATTTTATGAAATTTCTTATTACATCTGTTTAAAAGTGGTTTTGTGACTAGTGTATGTTATATCATGCAGTACTCTTTCTAAAAATGTCACATATGAAATATGTCATTTAGAAATCAATATTAGAAAATATTTCCTGTAAAAAACAGATAAGTTTACTTTTCTCTGATTGTAAATATTATTTAACTGTTTTAATTTGGACTATAAAGTATGCAGGCATTTAAAACCTTCATAGTTGTATTCTTATGCACTTAGTCTTCACTTTCTCTGTATGTTTATATTTTAGCTGGATTTTCTACTTCAATTATATATTTTAAAGTATTGTGTTTTTTCCCACGGCTTTTATGACATGTAATTTTAAAATGCATTACATATACCTTTAATTTTCAGAAAACCAGTAGAATCTGATTATAATTTTCACAATCATTATTCTATAGATAACTATAATTTTCTTATATTTTAAAATATTTTTCCAGGGAAGAATCTAAAAGACTGCCTAATGATGGCATCATCAGTGTTTCTCATATTGCTAATTTATGCAATTCTAAATGAAAACATGCCTGACACAGGAGACAATGAGCCTTAGTGTATTTAATATAAAAATAGTGGCTCCAAAGATCCACAGAAAAACAAGTTAAAAATGTTTTTATAGCAAAAATATGATAATAATGTTTTCTTTAAAGCTTCTCAGTACCAGGATAAATGGGTGAATATAAAGAGAAGTAAAAGTAGAAAGGTGAGGTTCAAACTGTGTAGATTTAAAATATAGATAGAAGGAATGTAGGTGGTAAAAATTGTTCAGAACAAATGAAGGAGTAACAATAATCACAAGCACAATAGAGGATCGTTTGTCTTCTAATATGCTTTAAAGATATTTTATTAAAATATTTAAACCAATCAAAACTTACAATATATGACCAATCAAAAAGCCAATTCTCATTGCAATATAAGTCATTCATATTAGATTTATGATGAGAAAATATCTGACTTAATTTTTAAATTTCAATAAGCATGCTATTATGCGGTCCTGAGACATTTACCTTTTAAAAAAATCTTAACTTCTGCCCTGGTTGGTGGCACAGTGGATATGGCACCCGCCTGCAAACCTAAAGGGCGCTGGTTTGATTCCCCAGTCAGGGCACATGACCAGGTTGCAAGCCAGGTCTCCATCCAGGTTTGTAGCTGGAGGCAGGTGAAAGGCAACCATACATTGATGTCTCTCTCCATCTCTGCCTCTCTCCCTTTCCGTCTTTTTGGAAATAATAAATAAAATATTTTTTAAAAAAATCTTAACTTCTATATTAGGTAGATTAGAAAAAATAAATGCAGTTTATAGTTTATTGGATAGGTGGATTTATAGATGAAGAATAAACAGATGGGCAACACTACTTTTCTCTCCAGTTCTATAATTTTGTCATGTAAAATGTGATTATATCATGTGACCTTTGGGTTTTTTGCATGAGGGTAATACACTAGAAATTCAAGGTACCAAGTGTATTAATAGTCTGTTCCCTTTTATTGCTAAGAAGTGTCTTTATAACTGTACAAAACTTTAATTATCCAGTCACTTATTGAATGATGTAGGCTTTTACCCAGGTTTGGGATTTTATGAATAAAACTACTATGAACATTTGTGTTTTCAGTGATTATAAATTTTAACTTTGCAGGGATAAATGTCCATGAGTGTAATTGCTGGCTCATATGGTATTTGCATCTTTAGTTTTATAAAAATTCACAAACCGTTTTCCTGAGTGTTTATGCCATTTTACAACCCCACCAGTAGTGTATCATAATTCAGTTTCTCCATATCCTTGATGGCATTTTGGTGTTTTAAGTATTTTTACTTTTTTACATTACCATAATAGATATGTAGTAGTATTTGATGGTAGTTTTAATTTATATTTCCTGGTAGCTAGTGATGTTGGGTATCTTTTCTATGCTCATGCCCAATCTGTATAACCTCATTGGTGAAAAAAACTATTGTCTTTTTTGTCCCAGTTGATAATTGAAGTACCTGTAATTTTTGAGAATTTTAAAATCTATTCTAGATAATTGTTCTGTGTTGGGTATGTGGTTCACATATATTTTATCTGAGTCTGCCACTTGTATTTTTATCATCTTTATATGGTTTTGTTTCAGAATAAAGTTGTTAATTTGGAGTCCAATATATCAAATTTTCTTTTATAGACTATTGTTGGTGTAAATTCCAAGAACTGTTGGGGTAGCTCTAGATTATAAATATTTCCCCTATTTTTACCTAAAACTATAGTCCTTAAAACTTTTCTGTGTTTAATTTTTTATTTTCTTTCCTAGATTTTTATTGATAATATTTTGTTTTGTTTTATTTTGGTTTTAGTGCTTGCTGTGTTGTATAATTGATAAATCTTATTGAGCTGTCTGCAACTCTTTGAGTCTATCCTCTGCCTTCCTAAAGTACTAATTGAGAGCTACATGCACAGTATTACATATTGGCCTGAAGATATTACAGTAAATAATAATAGTCAAAATGTGTATTGAGCTCTATTGTGCCAGTTACTGTTCTAAGTAGTTGATATAAAATTACTACTTTAATTCTTAGGGTCATCCTATGAATTAAATGTTTATTATCACTCTTTGTATAGGAGACACACAGAGCACAGGAGTATAAATAAGTACCTCACCTATGGTCACACAGCTGATGACAGAGATAGGCTCCAAACAGGGTTTCCAGCTCATATTTTTATATGTTAGGAAGAAAAGTTTACACAGAAATTACAAAATTTAGTCAATTTGTGGGGCAAATAAAATAAGTTACTATTATTAAAGTGAAATAATTAAAGAAATAAAAATGATAATAGATATTTTAAAATGATCCTACTTTGGTAAGATTATTCCAAATGTTTCCAAGACCTTACAATGTTCTAATATTGCTTTGAAACTCCATCAGGATTTACAAGGAAATTTAAAGATGCTGAGGAACCCTGGCTTGTGTGGCTCAATAGACTGAGCATCGGCCTGTAAACCAAAACATGATCAGTTCAGTTCCTGGTCAGGGTACATGTCTGGGTCACAGGCCAGGTCCCTGGCTGCAGTTACCAGTAGATGTTTCTCTAGGACCTTCATGTTTCTCTCTCCCTAAAAATAAATAAAACCTTTAAAAATAAAGATGCTGATGATCCACTATTTATAGCCACGTTTTAATTTTATTTTCTATTCTCCTATGTCAATTTTTCAATCCAGTGTAAAACATTTTTTGTTGATTACTAGTAATCAACAAAACTAGTAATTGACAATATTATCATTGAATCACAGATACGTATTCAAGTTGAACTCATTTATAAATATTTGGGTTCTGTATGTTCACTGATGTATGTAAAACATTTGCAAGAAAACAATAAATGTGAGTTCATGAGCATTACTATAGGCAAGGGGTGGTACATAAATTAGTAAAATTCTGCACTAAGGAGGAAAGCATTTAGCTAGAAAATAAAGATAGTTAAATGTAAAATAACCCCCATTTTAGTAAAATACATTTTCTTAGAAAAGCTTTATAAAGAAAATATCATTTAAAGTTTTAAAATTATTTATTTTTTTATTAACTGAAACTGTAATACTATATAATTAATTGTTCTTAATAAGAATACATTTGCAGTAGTGCAGTTTTGGCACTTTCTGATAAACTATCAAAAAGAGAAGTATTGGGAAACGTTGTTAGGTTAGTAAAGTTCACAATATATAGTTTTGCAAACATTGCTGTCTATTCTTGATGAATTTTTGTCTAATCATAGCTCTGTATTTAGGCAGAAGATGGCAAAGCACAAATGATGTAAAATAACAGTGCTAACATACTAAATAATCAGTTAAAAATATTAATAACTTACTGAAATAAAGGAGGTATTTCCATACCTGTCATATTTCAAATTTTAATAGAATTTTATCATTCTTTCAGTTGTAAACTTGAAGCAATAACTTTGGGGGTGGGGGCTGCTATAGGTAGAGACTGCCGAAATTTGATTTAAAATGTGCTCTAAGCAATCCAATAACTTTTTAATGAAAATCACTTTACAGTTCCGTCAAAGTCCAGTTGTGAAATATTTTTATTGTTCTATCTAAGCAGCATATTCATCATGAGGCAGGTGGAAATTTTTTTTGCTCAGTCAGATTTTTCAGGGCTCCAAAAAAACAGAAAGTAGTTTCCAAATTTGAAATTTACACACTGATTTAACAAGGACAAATATTTAAAGAATGTCAGTACCACCACAGTTTGGATAGTAAAAAATGTAACAAATGAGTTCATTGTCATTATCTTATTGTAAAATTTAAGCACATATTTTTATAAAGTTTCATAATAATTTTTCAATTACAAATGATATTCAGTATTATATTTGCTTCAGGGGCACACGATAGTGGTTAAACATTTACATAACTTGCAAAGTGATCCCCTTCATTAAGTCTAGCACAATTTGGAATGTTGTATTGATCAAGCGCAATTTATTACTCAACACAAAATTAGAGGAAAAGACATTTGATGAGAGCTGATGTTTTGAGCCTGAGTGCCAGCAACACATAGATAAATAGAAGGAGTGAAGGATGCCACCCTATTTAATGTTGGGTTGTATCCTAATCTCTGTTATCATATTATTTTGTATAGCATATACTTTATATCACAGTTTTTCTTTATGTCCATTTTAGATTATGTGAGCAATCAATGTCTCCCCACTAATATGCTCTATTCAAATGAGGTCTTTTTACATGATTGTTACATGTTCTTAGAAACCTAAACAGACATGTGGTAGTTGCTTGGTGTATATTATTAAATAAATATGTAAAAAGGGTTAGTTTTACCAAGATTAATAACCCTAAATTTCCTGGTCATTACACCTTCAGGGAGCAGGGAAGTTTGCTAACAGATTAGAAACAAGAATGTATTTCCTTTGATTTCACTATTTTCTGCCCTCCTATTCAGCTCCTTCTTAATCTGGAAACATTAGTAAAATTTTGCTTAATCCTGAGAAGTCTGCTATATTGTGATATACAAAATGTGTTGTAATTAATACACATTTGTCAGAATTTCTGGTATGTTTGCACCAGCGTTCCCAGTTCAAAGTGACACTGAATGTTTTGTCTCCATTTTTATTTTTTGTGTCATAGAACTATGGCCACACAACTTCTCGAGGACATCTATTTTTTTGTTTGCTAGGAAATAACTTACTATGTGCCTGGTACCAAATATATTTATGACTTGTAGGAAGAAAATAAATATTAGTTGGTAGATGAACGAATGTATAAATAAATGAATGAATGAACCAATCCATGGGGAAATCATACTTCCTTGGTTATGATGCTAATTTTGCCAGGAAGCTTAATTTTCTGATAAAAAATATAAAGCCTTTCTTTTGTCTACAGGGGAGAAAAATAAAATAATTTAAAAATAGATTTTATTTTTTCTCTCAATACCTTTGTGATATTCTATTCTATAATAAAATTAATAATTAAAGTCTATGTTAAGCCCTGGCTGGTGGCTCAGTTGATAAGGTGCTGGCCTGTGAACCCAAAGGTCGCTGATTCGATTCCCCTAGCCAGGGCACATAACCAGGTTGCAAGCCAGGTCTCTAGCCAGGTCCGTGGCTGGAGGCAGGTGAAAGGCAACCATACATTGATGTCTCTCTCCTTCTCTCTCTAAAAATAATAAATAAAATGTTTCAAAAAAGAAAATAAAGTCTATATTAGGTTATAATGTTCCATTACTATGAAATCACTGTTCACTGAGACCAAAGTATACGATGAAGTAAAATGAAAAATCTGCTTTGCTCACTTACTCTGAGTTTAAAACCTAGAAGAAATCAGGGATCGTAGGTGGCAATGTAAGGTTTTGGCGACTGTGGCTGGCTGGACAACATCAAAGGCTAAGAAAGCCACATCGTTGCTAATCTTTAGCTTAGCAAAGCCTTATATAATAATTTTCTTTTTCCCATAGAATAAGAGACACAGCATGGTCTTTTAATAATAACCTGACAATGTAGGTAAAGTTACATATAATTTTTCTAATGCTTCTTGGTTTAGTGATGCCTTACTTACTGCTGTTGAGACTTGACAAGAAAGGCATTCTTATTAATTGAGGATATTTATAGTTGATGTTTTATGTTTAATCATCAAAATGGAAAAATAATCTACCATACATAATTATATTTGAAATGACTTATTGTGTGGAATTAAGGGTTGTTTTTAATTGTAAAATAGGTGACCTCATAGTGCAAACAGATATATTAAATTAGAAAATGTTCAGCCTCAGACATCTGTTCACAGCTTGTGAATATTTTAATAAAAGGAATTTCTACGTGCTACTTCTAGAGCTCAAAATTTTAGCTTATTTTCCATCATCTTTTCATTGCCACAGAAGCAAATACTATAGAAGCAGAATCAAAATAACCAGTTAAAATCTCTCCTTTGTTATATTTGTTATTCTGTTTAATGATAAAAACCATGAGCTTTAAAAAAATATGTAAAAGCTTGTAGCTTAATTTCAGAATATAAGAGTTTTAATTACATTTCTAGAGTCTAACACTGTGTTTCCATTGCATGTAGGTATTATATAGTCTAAGTAACTGTTTTTTGTTATCATTGTTTTTTTAACTAATGAATGCAAAGCCTTTAAGGACAAATTATTTTTCTTATACTTTAGGATTTATCTATAGAAACAGAGTGAACCCCAACATATTTTACTACACCCAAATGTTTCTGTGATATTTTAAAAATATTGTATTTATCTACTGTTAGGGAGGGGAAGGGAAGGAGAAAGAGAGGAAGAGACATTAATGAGATAGAGAAACATCCATCAGTTGCCTCTTGTAGGTGCCCTGCACCTGGATGGACTTGCAACCCCTATCAAGCTGATGACCTTTCCCTTTGTTGAATGATACTTAACCAACTGAGCCCCACTGGTCAGGGCTGTTTCCATGAAAATTTTAGAAATTACATTAATCATAATTATCAGTTACACTTTTTCTAATAAAAGTGATTTAGCAAATGACATTTTAAATACTTTTTAAAAAGAGAGAGGGGAAGGAAGAGAGGAAGAAAGGGAGAGAAACATCAATGTATGGTTGCCTTTCACCTGCCTCCAGCTACGGACCAGGCTGGAGACCTGGCTGGCAACCTGGTTATGTGCCCTGGCTGGGAATCAAACCAGCAACCTTTAGGTTCGCAGGCCAGCACCTTATCCACTGTGACACCAGCCAGAGTTTAAATATGGTTTTATTGTCAATGAATTGGCCTTCAGGTAAAGTTTTCTATAAATATGACTAAAGAGTGTAGCAGGTGAAAGTGAAGGAAAAACAACTATTTCTTTTCTTCTTTTAAAAAAAAAATAATTATTTATTTATAATTTTATCGTTGTTTTACTACATTCATCCCATTTTCTCCCCTCTACTCTCCCCTTTCCCACCATTCCCATCCCTACTACCCCACAGTCCCACATGTTGTCCATGTCCATGGGTCATCCATACTAGTTCCATGACTAAACTGTTCCTCTTCTTTTCCTCCTCCTCCACTCTCCCCATCCCCCTCCCCATCCCCCTCTGCCCACTGAAAGTCTGTTCCTTGTATTCATGTCTCTGGTTCTGAAAAACAGCTATTTTTTTTTAACAGCATCAAAAATAACATCCAACTGTGGTATCAGGGAGGACAGAAAAAGTTATTTTACATAATAAAAATTTTGGCCATTGACTTTCAAATACTTATTTCTTTTTGTATGGTAAAGTCTATTAAGTCACCATATACATAATCTAATCAAATAGGAAAACCATTCCTACTTGTGACTTTATGCTTTCTACAAATGATTTCCTGTGTGGTTCATGGAAATAGAACTCCACATGTGTAGGAACCACAAATTACAAATGTGGGACTATAGTAGTTCCCACAGTTTAACTGCAGGGACCCTGACTTCTGGCAGCTACCCTGATGGGACTCTCCACTTGAGGGCAATTCTCTGCTCATTTTGGAGTTAGTGTAACATTTTCTCTGTGCTGCTGCTTGCTGTGTCCACAGTCTAAACTGTGCTGAGATAGAAGAGTCAGGCATGAACTGGGGTCAAGGTGAGGAAGCTCACAAATAAAGCCATTCATCCTTATTTCTTCCTTTCTCAAGAGAAGTACCTATCATATTTAGCATATCACTTACAAATGGCATGAGGTATGGATGATTGTCAAGTGTTTCTAATTCACTATAGGTTGTCATTTGATTTTAGAACTTACTACTCTCTTATCTTTGATTAATCCTATATTTTTATAGCTTTGATTATCATAAATTATTACATAATTTCAGAAATTATAAATGAGTAAATCAACATTCAAACTTTCTAACTGAAAATGGGTTAGTTTTACCAAGATGCATTAACCTTGGAATATGCTGTAATTTGTAACCCTGTTTGAAAATTTGCAATGGCTGTTACCATAAAGGTTATGAGAAAATCTGATGTTAAATTTTCAGTTTCTTATCAAGATTTTTAAGTTTAATGGCTTTTTTGATACCAATAAGCTCCTCATGGAAGAAGTTGGGAAACACTGGAATGATCTCGTTAATTAATAATTAAACAAATAAAAAAGAACCCTGAAAAAAAAAAACAAAAACAAATGTACACCTACAGAAATAATTTTTAACATGATAGATTCAATTCCTAGTGAATTTGGCACAAGTTTTAATAAGGATACTAAATAATACCAAGTGACTTCAGACCATCTGCTTTACATGACATATCCATAGGAAATGCTGGAAGGCTGGCTGATATTTTTACTTCCTAGAATGTTCTCTACAGGTATTGCCATTATAGTCCACATTATACCAGATGGAGTGATAAGATAAATAATATTACCTATTTTTAAAATATTTTGAATACAATGCTTGATTGCTGGCATAGATTTTTTAAAAAGTAATCATGAATAGATTGGAGTTACGTGGTATGTTATTCTCAAGATCCAGAGGCAAAAATCTTGACTTTCTCATGCAATAGAATGAGATTGCAGCATATGCAATTTTAAATAGCAGAATGTCTTTTAGTGAATTGTGTGTTCCATCTGTCACAGTCTCCACTTTACGCCATTGACAACATTTGTGATATGATCTAAGAAATTGTTCCCAGCAGGTCCTATCATATTGAATGATGGTCTCTTTTATATGAGCCGGTTGTTAAATCAGCAACACTCACAATTTCAGACTTGAAATAAAGATCAACATTAAACTTACCAGATGAATGGAAATGATGGATTCCTATAGAGAATTGTATGTTTAAATTTAAAATGCATTCAATGTACTGCAAACAATGTCAAGAAAAGTAACAAAACTAAATTAAAAATGGAAGGGATCTTCAGACTCTGTATTGAAATCTGACTCTACTATAGAAGGAAAAAATGTGACTCTTCCCCTATGCAGTTTTCTAATTTTGATACCAAAGTCAATACATTTTTTATTGGTTTAGTACTGCTACAATATCTAACGAAAATTTTTGCTGTCACCACGGGGGATATAAAATATGTGATGACTGGTGCTTTGTTGTGGTTACCTTTTTTTTTCATAACTACCCCAAAATATGATGGTTGCAAATAATTTGGTTACAGCTGTATTTCTATATGTCAGTAATTCAGGCAGGTCTAGCCAGGTCTCTTTTCCGATATGTGGTATCTACAGGTGTCACTCAGTAGATTTCAGCTGAGAGCTGGGCCATGTGAAAGGTCTAAGGTAGAACATCACTCAGAGGCCTGATTCCATGGTGGGAATCTGGAAAGCTACTCAGGTAGGTTCCTTTCCACCTCCTTGTAGCATCATTGTCTCTCCAAATAGACTCTTCAGCAAGATAGCCTGACTTCTCACATGAACTCCAAAGTAAAACAGAAGTTTTTAGTCCTTTAAAAGGCTATGTCTGGTGTAGATTTATTTAAATTATTCTTGTAATAAAGCCATATATACAGAGAGGAAAATTAGACCTTAATTTTCAATAGAGGAGTATCAAGTAAGTTGTGGGCATTTAAAATGCACTAAAATGGACTATCCAGTCACAAAATATTTCTATTTCTCCCACATGCAAAATATATTATCACCTTCAAAGACTCCTAAAGTTTTATCTCATTAGGGTGTATACCTTATGGGCTCACCTGCTAAATCACTTCCAGGTGCAGTTGTATCTCCTTAAGTACAATTTCTCTATTTGAGAAAACTTGTGATGTAAAGAGACAGGATACTTCTCCCTGACTCGCTCAGCACACAATGTACATACAGACATAGGCACTGCTTTTTAGAAAGGAGGAATATGGGATAAAAGTAGCATTCATTGGCCCATGTCAATTCTGATATCCAGCTGAGCACACGACATCAATTCCTTGATTACAGCTTCATTGTATTTCCTGAGAGTGGTTTTCCATTGCTTTCACTCCCTCTTTCTGGGATCTTGGCTCTAATATCTGAATCACCTTTTCTTTTATAAAAGGATAATCTGTGTTTTCAGGTGATCCTAGTACTTTCTTACCCTATTTCCTGAATCTGGAATATTAAGGCATCCAGGGTTGTTTTCATTGATCTTTCGAACCAAACTGGTAATAATTCTGGAAGAAAAATTCCCTTTTCCTTTGTTGAAATATAGATCAGACTGTTCCCTGGAAGACGCGCTTGTTACTTAAAATTGAGTGTGTGCACCACACACTTTCTACCTCATGTAAAAAGTCAAGATTTTTGTCTTTGAATGGGGAAAATAACATAATTTTGTGCTAAATGCACAAATTTCCTTAGGACAGACTCAGCTCTGCTTTGATCTGTGTCACGTACTGTAAGTTATTACCTTGAGAATCTTCAGTGTTCTACTGGGCACATTCTTAATTGTTTGTGTAGTGTTAATAAAGTGTTCTTGGACCCATACTGCATAGATATTAACCCTGATGTTACTTGTACTATACTGCAAGTGATCTGGATTTTAGCTTTGCCTTGAGTCCACTTAACATATTTCAGATGATCTACATATTTCTAGATCAGTGAGTTTTGCTTTATAATACCTGCCTCATACATATATGTCCCTCAAAAGTATCAATGTATTTACTAATTTAAATAATGCTAATTGGGGTTTGGTCCTTTTCACTCTGATAACAGTCCAAGGATTTTGCTTTTGCTTAATATTTTTCTTCTACCTGATTCCTCCAGAATTTGGCAGTTCTTAATGAGTAAGTGATGGCAGTATGTTTCTTAGCATAAATTCAATAAGAGCTGTTTCTAATTGTGATTTTGTTAACCAAGACTTTGACATGAATGTCATGTCTTAGGGAGGAATGCCTGGACTCTGTGTGACACTAGAAAGCCTTAAGAAATTGAGATGCACCATTGAAGCTGAAAAAAGCATTGTACATTTCTTGATCATGTGGTGCATGTCAGTCTTTCCACGTAAGGAATGGAGGTTACTTTTCTGAGAGATGACAAGAAAGAAATTTCAAAACATTTTGGAGGACCACAGAATCTTGAGGAATTCACCCAAATCTGTAGGTTTTGCAGGCAGAGTAGAGTGAAATGGCACCTGTGAGGTTTGGCTTCCATTCCTTGAGGGTCTGACTAAAGCTAAATCTGCAGATTCCTTGTGAAATTCCAGCAAATCAGATTTAAAAAGCCCATGTGGTCATTTGCTATTGTGTTTATGCAAATAATCATGCCAAATCAAACCAGGACTTAATGCAGTCTTTGTTAAAATGAAGATGATTGTAAGGAGAAAAATTGTGTTTCGATGGAAATCACAATATCCAATTATGGATATTGGACTCTAGGTCAGTTAATTTTTTTAAAGTCTTGATTTTTGTGTTTCCTCTAAGTTGAGCTGGTTCCTGAATTCTAGTTGTCTTCAATCCTCCAAGCTGATGTTTTATTTTTTTCCCTCCCATCTTTGGACTAGGAAGTATTGAGAGCTAAACTCTTTTTCTACAGCCATGTATTCCATACAGGATTTACCTCAGCACCTGATGATATCATGAGAGATGTTTGAACTACAGACCAAGAAAATCAGCAAATCAGCACTGCTTGATTTCATTCCAGCAAAAAAACTTGCAGTCTTGCAGACTCAGAAACTGGTTTATGACTTGCTGTTTTGTGGGCCTTATTTACCTGGTGCCTGATTTACACAGCACAGGCCTCATTTAGAAGCCCACCTGCATTGCTTCCCCCTGAAGTGGTGCACAAGGGTTTGGCTGGATTGACTCGTCAGGACCAGATAGTTGAGTTGGTGAAGCATGGGGTAGTCAACGGCTGTAACTGAAACTCTTTTTCCTTTTCTGCCTTAGTGATTTGGACAGAAAAGTGCAAAAGTTCTTCTGGGGTGGTGGGGGAAGTGATGGATCTTAGAATGAAGTTTGAGTTAAATCTATCTATATACACACACACACATGTATATATTCTGTATATATGAGGCCTGTCCCAAAAGTAGTGAACCAACATCAACATAATTTAAACAGTGTGTGCAGTCAATATTTTTGGGACAGATTATATTGGGACAGAATTACAGTTTCTTAGGCATTCTACTACTAATCATTCTCTAAATGATGATGTATTATTTAGTTTTGATCTGGCATTGCAAATAATCCCCATTAATGCTCTTATATTCACATAAGAACTTGGAATAAATTTTCATTATCTTAAGACTTCAACAAAAATAATAACACAATGCATACACAATCTATTAGAGTAGTCTAATAACCTGTCAAACAACAAAAGAAATTATGCTGCTTGAACTGCCATAAATGAATCTATTCTCTAACCTCATGGTTATTGTGGTTTTGGTATTCATGGCCCAAATCTTTAAAAACTCACTGCAGGCTCTTTTTCAAGATTTATAGCCATTTAACTGTTTTAAAGAAAATTAAGTTATTTTCCTTCTTAAAAGACAAATCTGAACAATTTATTCCATGTCTCTTTTCCCCCCTCTGTTTCCCACAGTCTCCAAAATTATCTCAATCACAGCCTTCAAATCATATTTAAATTTAGAAGCTGCTCCTGCTTGGCTCTAGCTCATCATTTATTTCTCAGTTTATATATGTCAAGACTCTAACATTTTTTTTAAATGATGCACAGAAACCACAATCACAGAAGGTTTTAAAAATATGTTATTTATTTACTTTTAGAAACGGGAAAGAGAGGGAGAGAAACATCGATGTGTGTGGTTGGTTGCCTCTCATGTGTCCCCAACTAGGGACCTGGCCTGCAACCTGGACATGTGCTGTGACTGGGATTCAAACCTGCAACCCCTTGGTTTGCAGGCCAGCACTCAATCCACCGAGCAACACCAGTTAGGGCTAGATTCTTAAGTTCTATGTTGCCATCAATATATTTTTATAGAATAATATAGTTTTATAGAGAAACATTATTTTGAATATATCACAAAGTAAGAAAAGCTTTATTACTAAAATAATGAGAGGAAAAAATAGAGAGCTATCTTTAATACAACTACATTTTAATCTTATTTATTTACTAATATAAAACATAGGTTAAGGCAAACAAAGCTTAGCAATGACTTCTGAAGAGAAATATCAAGAGGAACAACTACAAAAACTGGAATTAACTATTTTTACCCTGTTTCAAATGGCAAAAATGATTATGATGTTGCTTCTCAATTTGGATCACTTGGAAAGGATATAGCTGTTAGTCATAAATATTGGAGTGAAACTGCTACAGCATGATTGAGAAGCATGCTCTGTAATGCAGGTCACTTTCTTCCCTTAAATTAGTTAGTGTTAGATAGTGTTTGTCACAACGATTCTCCCTTTCCATAAATCTGTGATTGAGCAACTCCACACTGAATATCATGGTCTTAGATATGCTAAAAGTTTATGTCCAGTTAAATTAAAATCTCACTGGACAAGCAAACATGTATCTATGAAAATGATTTTTGAATAGCTGAATTATCATTTGTTATAAGCAAATTTATAATTTATTACTGGTGTGAGAATTATCTTATTTCTAAGTTTTTGACTGGGCATAAATTCAGTATTCTTTTGGGACACATCAATAGATTCTCTAAATATAAATACATGAATAAAAATGAAAAGAGTGAATAATAAGTACTTTATATAGGCTGACAATTTTAACAATGCTTATCTGCTTACTTGCTTAGTGTCATTTGAATGGGCTTCTCAAACAGATTTTTAATAGTATAAGTAGTAAAGAAAAGAATAAACAAGAGTAATATATTTCCTATTGCAATGAAAAGAAAATATTAATAGACTTTGAAATGAATGTGTTCTATAATATAGCTATGAGAATTATATATGTACGTATTTTGTTACATAGTTGTCATACTAATATTTATCAATTACATTATTATATATCATATATTACATATAATCTACATCACTAATTCAATAAATAATATTTGCATAGTAACTAAAATATAAATTCCATATGTTCTTCATTTTATTTTTTATTTTTATTTATTTTTTAAAAGATTTTATTTATTATATTTAGAGAGAGGGGTAGGGAGAGAGGCAGAGAGGGAAAGATACATCAATGCATGGTTGCCTTTCACCTGCCTCCAGCTACAGACATGGCTGGAGACCTGGCTTGCAACCTGGTTATGTGCCCTGGCTGGGAATTGATTCAGAGACCTTTGGGTTTGCAAGCCAACACCTTATCCCCTGTGCCACCAGCCAGGGCTGTTCTTCATTTTAAATCTTTTATTTTTTCTATTAAGCCTCTTTATTTTTTTAAATTGGCAATAGCTATCTATATGAATAATTGTTGAAAATATCTCTTGACTAAAAGATGAAAATAATTTTGGTGATCCATCTGGAACATATAAGTAGGAGATTCATTTCTTAAGAATGAATGTGAAAAATCACAGTTCAATTACACTGAAAAATATGTATGCATCATGTTTAATGTATTAAATAACATAAAGTAACCATGAAACAAATGAAAATGAGAACTTATTTAACAAATATCTTAGCCTTTCATCACCCAACTTTTTAATGCTTTTTAAAAAAATAACAGGATAAACAGCATAGCAATACATCAGTATCATTTGCACAATTAATTTAGCCTCAAGTTTCTATTCTATTCCTCATCTTCATTATTTGCCATGTATGGTACTGATTTTTGTATTACTAACTTTGCCTTATATCTTTAGCCATGTATAGTTATATATTCTCAATAAATTAATTCACAATTATAGAAAATATTCCAATGAAGACCATTTCAAGTAACATTATATGAGAGACTGGCAGAATCCATAAAATAACATTTCTCAAGACTTCAAAAATGTTCCAGCCTCTTGAGTGAACAGTTTATTTGCTACCAGAATTCAAGATGACTGACACCTTTATTGGTTAATTTTATTTTGTCAAGATACATACCTCCTTAAGCTATAAAAGATTTTATAATGGTTAGGCAGAATTACTAACTGCAAACAGCTGTAGGGTAGACTGTTTAAACCAAAATCAATATTGAGTTGCCTGTTCTTGATAAATAATACTTTGCTGCCCTCCACCAATTTGAATGAGTTTATTTTTTCTTGCTTGGCAACGAAAAGAGGATACCCACTGTCAAACACTCTTTGGCTGCTGGAGGGCAAGCAAAAAATGCAGGTGGTCCAAGGGATGCCACCAGTTTATGTGCCAGATGAGCAAGATTCCAGATTTAGGTTATGTTTATGTGACATTTATCTAATAAGGAAGGCCAAGCAGAATGATAAATGCTTTTCACTGTGTCTGTGCAGAAATGGGTTTATAAACAAGTACCTGCCATAAATCATGGAAACAGCTTTGTCAGAAGTAACTAGAGACTAGATGCATCTTTATAATTACTCCAGGCATCATGTGTCCTGCTTTCATAGCCGTCATTCTGCTTGCTCTTAGATTAACAATTTCATCTTGCCTTACTCTAAAATTACTACTTCCATTCTATTTAAAATGTGGGTTTTGCCAATACATCTCCCAGGGCAAGGGAAATAAAAAATAAACAGATGTGACTACATCAAATTTAAAATCTTCTGTATGGCTAAAGAAACCATCATCAAAATGAAAAGGGAACCAACCCTATGGGAAAAAGTAGTTGCTGATGATACATTCCACAAGGGTTTGATCTCCAAAATATATAAAGGTGTCATATGACTCAACACCAGGAAAACAATCCAACTAAAAAATGGACAAAGAATCTAAATAGACACCTCTCTAAGGAGGGCATACAGATAGCCAACAGACATGTGAAAAGATGCTCAACATCATGAGCCATCAGAGAGATGCAAATTAAAACCACAATGAGGTACCACCTCACACCTGTCAGAATGTCCATCACTAACAAATCAAGCAACAAGTGCTAGAGAGGATGTGGAGAAAAAGGAACCCTGGTGCATTGCTGGTGGGAATGCAGACTGGTACAGCCACTGTATAAAACAGTAGGGCATTTTCTCAAAAAAAAACTAAATATGAAACTGCCTTTTGACCCAGTGATTCCACTGCTGGGATTGTACCTTAAGAACCCTGAATCATCAATTCGGAAGAACCTATGTACCCTTATGTCATACCCTTATGATATTTACAATAGCCAACTGGAAACAGCTAAGTGCCCATCAGTAAATAGGTAGAGTAAAAAACTGTGGTGCATTTATATAATGAAATACATTTACATAGCAGAAAGAAAAAAGAAACTCTTACTTTTTGTGACAGTGTGGATGGAACTGGAGAATATTATGCTAAGTGAAATGAGCCAGGTGGTGAAAGACAAGCACCATATGATCTCACCTGTAAAAGGAAACTGATGAAAAAAAATAAATAAATAAACTAATGAGCAAAATAGAACCAGAGGCATGGAAACATAGAACAGACTGTCAGTGACCATAGGGGAGAGGAGAAGGAGATAGTGATATAAAGAAAAGGAATGGACTAATCAAAGAACATGTATGAATGACCCATAGACATGGACAATAGTATGGGGACTGACCATGGGAACAGGGGGTGGACTGGGCAGAGGAGGGCAAAGGAGAAAAATTGGAACATCTGTACTAGAATAACAATAATAATTTTAAAAATCAAAATAAATAAAATGTGAATTTATAGCCAGAATACTTCTAGGGTAAATCCCTAGTTATTACCTTATCCATAAATATGTGTGTGTGTAACAGTTATATGTCTAATATTAGATTCTAATAATAAATACCACAGGTGAATGAACCTACCAGGTTCTCTCCCATTTCTCAGCTCTTTCTTCTCCACTAAATATTAGTCTTTTCTTTAACATAGCATTTGATCTTTTCACATGTTTACACTTAATTACTGACTTCCAGACACTAACAAAGAATGGTTCAAAAAATTTAATACCTTAATCAACATAATGACAAAATGTTTTATTTGGAAGTTTAACCATGTTAAATAATATATAAACAAACCAATTAAAAACTTAATAATACTATAACACCAAAATGGTCAAAATGTTTCTTTTGAAAAATGAACAAAAATAAAACAAAATGTTTTATTTGGAAGTTTAACCATGTTAAATAATATATAAACAAACCAATTAAAAACTTAATAATACTATAACACCAAAATGGTCAAAATGTTTCTTTTGAAAAACAACATGTTACATTGAAAGGTGGTATACCAAGTCCAAGCAATTTTCCACTCTACAATATTATCAACCATCAGTCGATGGTCTGAGTACAAGAAAATAATCTATTCATAATAGATAGTCACAGCATAAAGAATGAAAGATTAGAGAGAACAACAGCTTGAACGTAAAAGCAGATTGAATCAAACTTCCTTTAAAAATGTGTTTTTGTTTTCTCCAGTGTCTACAATACTTAATTGAGGCACAACTGCTTTAATAGTGCTCCTTCATATTGGTTTACAAAGGAGCTTTACAGTAATCACAGAACAGAAAGTGCAGAGCTGCACAATAAATGTTGTAGCGCTTGGGTCAAGCCATTTAATTTCCCTTTCAAATGCAATTGTTCACCTGCTGTGCTTATTAAATACCAGTGTACTACTGTCTGTATTTGAATGCACTGCCTATGTGGTTTTGGCTCTGTCCACCTACTGCCTACGCTATTTCTAATGAAAGCTGCCTTTGCCAGAGGAAACCCTCAGAATTTAAATTAGGTGTACTTTACCACATGCATATTTTTGTTGTTTAGAATGCTAGGCAACTAATTTATAACCATGGCTGGCTGCTGGCTAATCAACTTATTTTTATAGTAGCTTGAGGAACATCATACATTGCCAAAGGGAGACATTTTTAATTAGTCAGGTTAGTGAGCTCTGTGAGTTGCTTGGTTATTATGACAATTAGGGATGATTTGGGATTTCAGTACATTTACTGTTTGTATACTTACATATTTGTTTATAGACTGAAAGAAATAATTAATACATAAACATGTAATTATTTTTTTAACTTTTAAGCATGTCAGAATCAGAAAAGATTATTCAAATTTTCTGGAGATTGGGAAGAAAAGTTTATACAAGTTTAAAAAGTTTCTAGTATTTAATAATAACAATTACAACTTAGTAAGAACAGTAGGAGGTTGTAGCATTCCAGTTTGAAGCTGCATTCATGGTCCCTCTTTTCACCATTTCCCCTCACCTCTGCCTGTGGAATAGTTTGTCTACAGGGCTCAATCTGTTTCCTGAAATGGAAGAACCACAATGGATAGATTCATAAGCCATTGAACATAGCATATTCTACTTTCCATACTTAAAAGGGGAAAGAATAATATTTTCAACTATAATTATAGAAATAATTGACTATCCATGCAAAAAAAAAGCAAACAAACAAAAAACAAAAATAAATTGGGCACCCCTTCACACCACATAAAAGTTTAACTTCAAGTGGGTATATACTGGCATCTAATAGCTAAAGTTGTAATTATAAAGCCTATAGAATAAGAGATTAAACTCTTGTAATTTTGGGTTAGAAAGTGATTTCTTAAATACACCAAAAGCACAAGTGATGAAAAAAGATAAATTGGACTTCTTCAAAACAAAAAGAAAAAGTGTGCTAATAGCAATATAATAAAAAAAAAGTGAAAATGCAAAACACAGAATGTTGAAAAACATTTCTAATTCATATATGCTATGAGGAAATTATATAAAGCATATGGAAAATTATTACTATTCAATAATTAAAAGGACAAAAACCCAATATATAAAGTGAGTAAAGATGCAAATAGACCTTTTTAAAAAGATAACAAATGTCCAATAATCACAAGAAAAGTTGTGTAGCACTAGTCATTAAGGAATGCAAATCAAAAAAATAATGAGATTCCAATTCAAAACCACTAATATTTCTATAATAAAATAGACAGTGCCCTGGCTGTTGGCACAGTGGATAAGGCACTGGCCTGTGAACCCAAAGGTCACTGGTTCAATTCTCCAGCCAAGCACATAATCAGGTTGTAAGCCAGGTCTCCAGCCAGGTCTGCAGCTGGAAGTAGGTAAAAGGCAACCATACATTAATGTCCCTCTCCTTCTATGCCTCTCTCCCTTCCCCTCTCTTTGGAAATAATAAATAAAATCTTTTAAAAATATACGGTGACCACTGTTAGTGTTGTTAGATGAATGCATTCCTCTCAAATTTATATATTCAAGCCCTAAACCTTAGTATCTCCAACTATGAACTGTGATTTATATAAGACCTTTAAAAAGTTAAGTTAAATGTGGCCAGGAAGGTGGTCTCTAATCCAACATGACTGGTGTTCTTAAAAGAGAAGATGAGAATATGGATAACAGAGCCTGAGAAATACCAAATACATATGTGTAGAAAGGACAGCCAAATGAAGAGCAAAAAGAGAGTGGCCATTAGCATGTCAAGAAGAGCAGCCTCATAGGAAACTAACACTGCCAGTACCTTGATCTTGGACATCCAGCATCAGGAACTGTGAGGAAATAAACTTCTGCTACTTAATCCAGCATTGTTTAGTTTAGTTTTGTTTTGAAAGCCTTGATGAACTATTACAGTTGGCAAAGATATAGGGTACTTTCATACTTTCACACACCACTGAAGTGAATGTATAATGGTGTAGCCAGTTTAGAAACCATTTTAGCTTACTCAAATAGTTGAAGATAGCATTATCATCTGACTCACAACTTCACTCCTAGATATGAACCCAGGATAAGCAAAAACATTTGTTCACACAGTAACAAATACACCAATGTTCAGAGCAGCCTTGTTATTAACAGGCAACAATAGAAACAGCGAAAGTGTTTCTCAATGATTGAATAAAGAAATAAAATGTGGCATCTTCGTATCATTGAATATTATTTAGGAATAAGTAAATGAATACTCATGTATCAATAACATGGAAGAACCTCAAAACATTACGCTAAATGAGAGAAGCCAGTCACAAAATACCACAGAGTATGAACCCATTTTTATGTAACCTGTAGAAAAGGTCAACCTTAAAGATATAAATTACATTAGTGATTGCATGGGGTGGAATTGTACTGGGAATAAATAATTGCTAATAAGTTTGGGGTGGGTGAGTGATAAATATATTCTAAATTAAATGTTGATGATGGTTGTACAACTCTGTGAATATAGAAAAAAAGCATTGAACTGTACACTTTAAACCAATAACATTTATGTAATGGAAATTATATATTAAAGTGGTTGAAAATTATAAGAATATTTGTTAAAAATTTATTCAGAAGATTTGAAAAGCAACAACCACTCATAACTCCTATTATGACAAAATTGATTTTTTCTGAATCAGTGGAAAATTATTGGTGAAAAACCTCAAAGAAGAAAATGTAAAGAGTTGAGCCCACTACTGTAGACTAAGAAGCTGAGAATTTTATACCTCATGTTTTAAAAGAGGAAAAGTATGACATGGTGCAATGCCAGTGGAGAAAAGTAAACATCTTGGGGCTTAGGTTGAGACCACATGGCTACACCACAATTACAAAGTTGTACTGAAAATAGACAGACTCTCATAGGGACTAAAATTCTTGTTAAAATCAGGTCAATCCTTGATAAAATTAAAGTAATTTTGAAGTGCTGTGATCTTAGCCTATGTGAGTTTTGCAGAACAAATTTAAATCATCCCTAGAGTGAGATATTACCATTCAGAACATCAAAATGTATACAGTTTTTCAGAGAGACAGAGTATTGACCAAAATGAAGGAATAGAAAATAGAAATAATTTAAAAGGATCTAGACAATGTAATTATGACACCGACTTTTTGAAATGCTACTCTTTCTATGCTTATTTAACTTAAAAACAATACATATTTTTAGTAGAGAAGTGGAGTACTATAAATAAGGGAAATTATTGAACTGCAGAAATCATGTGTTAAACTCAGTGGATGACTGTCATAGTAGTATTTTTGTCATAGCTTATGAAAAAATTGGTGCTCTAGGTGATAACAGAAGAAAATTCCTGGCTGGTGTGACTCAGTGGATTGGTGCTGGCCTGTGAACCCAAAGGTCACTGGTTCTATTCTCCAGTCAAGGCACATAACCAGGTTGCAAGCCAGGTCTCCAGCCAGGTCCATAGCTGGAGGCAGGTGAAAGGCAACTGTACATTGATGGTTCTCTCCCTTTCTTCCTCCCCCCTGCCCTTCTTTCTGAAAATAATGAATAAACTCTTTTAAAACATAAATAAATAATAAATAAATAAAATAAAATATACTGTACTTAGTCTCTAATCCCTCCCTAACATTTAAGCAGTCAGAGACATTGGCCTTTTATAAATAAAGAGTATTACACTGACAGTATATTACCTAGCAGAAGAAATAATCATTTAGCACTCTCCAAGCTTGCTGATGGAGAGGAATTGACATTTTAGTTATAGCCTTGGCCGTCATAGAGACTCTGGCTTTTGTAGAAGACACCAAGAATAAATCAATTTCTATGAGTCATGCAAAAAATTAAAAGGTGGTTTATAAGTTGCAAATGAAATGTCCAGATGCGTTTGGCATTTCTAATTTTGCATTTGTGAATCCCCAGGGCTCAATCCTGAAGTGGGGAACAATTAGATTCAAGAATATCTGGCAGGATTTAGCTGGGCAAAAGTTCATGTAGCCTTATTCCTTACTCCCTCCTGAATTTTTCAATTTTTCCCCTTTTCTGTCATCTGATACTCACTTCTTCTACTCCTTCTATGACTACATCCTTTCGATTTTCAAAATATTGGTGAAAGAGGGAGGTTTTTAATCTCTCTTAAAGAATTCCAAATATACCATATAATATAGAAAAGAAAATTACATCCTTTTCTGATAAATATTGTCTCAGTATTTCCTGGGACGTGTCTTAATGTGGAGATTAATGGAAGAAGTCCATTTTAAAATCTAAATTAAAAAGAAATACTGAAATGGGTATTAACATACATAGAATAAAGTAATATAATGGAGAACTTATTTAAACACTGCTTCAGCTTGTGTTCAGAGCACAACTAAATTACAAAATCACCCCCTCTACATCTAATTTGGTAGTGCAATCTCAAGGTAGTAGACTAAGGAGAGGGGAATTGAGGCAGAGAAAACAGAAGGTCAAATACAATGGGGTACATTGCTGCTGTCAGTGCAGCTGGTTGCTCAGTCTCCAGGGATTGAATAAAGAAATGCTATATAAACTGCTGCCAAGTTCATCTGTGTGAAAGAAGGGAAAAAACAATCCACCAGTATCCTATCTTTCCTTGTCTTTCATGGATCCAAGTCTGCCCTATGGAGTTCCACTCCCCAAACTTCCACTCCCCACACTTTCAACCAGTCACTCCTAGTAGCATCTGGAGAGACCAGTGGACAGTGGGCAGGTGTGGCAGCACATGCTTAGCTCCACTACAATAGGGACAATGCATCCACGCTATTCCTGGGCCCGGTCAAGCCACATAAAAAGTGACATGGATGTACCTACTGAGGTGATTAGTGAATACCAGACACTAGCATACAGCTCTCTAAGAATATCTGGGTAGAAACAGAATTGCAACCCATATTTCCACAGGGCACCTGGATAACAGTGAATTGTTAAAAGGCACAGATCACCTTGCATACAGTATAGAACTAAGAGGCCCTGAAATCAAGGAAAGGATGTTCCTACCTAATGCTAGTGGCACAGTGCCACCAGATGCTTTCCAACAAGATCAGCATTCAGCATCTGGTATTAAACCACTCTGCAGTTGTCCACTTTTCAACTCATCCACCTAAATCCTGATTGCATTCCATTTTCTTTCTGATCTGTCCACATAAGTATCAGATTCTACTCTTTGATTTAACATTAGATCATGATAGCCATTCAAAACAGATTAAAATCAGTATGAAAAACTTTTCTTCTTTTCTTGCAAAAGTTAAAGCAGTTGAAGTGTACAGATATAATTATTTTTTGAGATTTAGAACATTATGATATGGAAAAATTAGAAAACAATTATCAATAGCTAGTAAATTTATGCAAATATATTCAATCTCAGAAGTACTAAGGGTTATGCAAATGCAAAAATATATATTTTGCCCAAAAGTTTGCTGACACATATGTCATGAGCATATGGTGAGATGGGCACACTTATTTGTGAGGATGCAAAATATTAAAGCATTTTTGGAAGAATTTGGCAGCATACCTCCAATGTAAATAGACAAATCCAAAACCATAATCTAAAATAGGCATATGTATATGTGCATGTATGTATATTCATGATTAATTACTGAGCCATGTAATTGTGACAAAATAAACTGAAACATCCTATAGAGCCATTGACAGGTAAGTGGTTATAAGTATCATACTTTGGAAAACTTAGCATGCAACAATTAATAATGGAAGAGAGCTATATTACTGAATATGGAAAATTTCCAAGAAAAATGATATGCTAAAAGCAATTTAAAATAAATTTAGAACTCTACTTGAGTTAAAAACATGTATAACTTTATTTAGAAAAGAGCACAGTTTTAGTCCTGTGAGAAGCAGATGACAAGACTGGATAAACCGAGGGAGATTCACTGGATTAACAAAGGTCAAGGCTACGATGGGGAGGAGGAGCGATGGATGGGAAAGCTTTCAGACAATAATGGAAGCTTGACACCTGCAGGATTAGAGAACAAGTAGAATTGTACAGAAGGAGATTCAGACCATTAATCAGGTCTGAGACATTCTAAACTGGGTGGCACTAGAATTTAGAAAAGGAAGTTAGTACAATAAACCACAACCCCCATGGCTGAAATCAGTCTCCGGGCTCCCACTGGTACTTACTTTTCTTGGAATAATACATTTGAAACTTCCTTTACCCTTTCAACTTGGCAGGTCCTGATGCTATAACCCAAATTATTATTCCTTGAAGGTCCAGAGAGTTTGGTAATAATATTTAGGCCATGGTGGTGGTCTGGATACAAGAAGTTCAACATATCCAGATATAGCTTCCATCTTCATGGAACAGTCACTATGCTTCCTGGCATGAAGGTACCACTTTTAGGGGTCATGACCGCCAACCATACAGAGTTCAAATTATGGGGATAAGAAGCACAATGTTGTCTAATAAATAATTAGTAACTAAGGGAAGTGGGTTCATTCCTATCCTCATTTTTGGTTTTCAGACATATGTATTCTCCCTAGTAGAGACAAAACCCATGAGGAGGCATCTGATTCATTGCCTGTTCTGCCGAAGGTTGATACTGTCTCCTTGCAGATTATTGCCTTGATTTGGTAGTTCAGGTCACCATCATCAGTCCTTTTGAACCTTTTATGACCCTGGCTGCCACTGGATAGAGCAGAATCTGATATGACCAGTCAGAGGCCCGCTCTTACACCACCTACCCTGTATAATGGGTCCTGTGGATGGATGATGCACTATATAAATTGTCATAGCTCAAAATCAAGAATTGGTAAGCCTCCAGATAGTGGTAATGGCTGAAGCTTTAACTCAGGAAAGAAAACCCCATATACCTAATAGATATCTCTCCCTGTGAAGAAAGATAGCTGCACATTCTATGACATAACAGATCCATCATAATTTATTTGTCAACAAAGGAACAGGGATCCTCACAAGAGTTATCAAGGTCTTTGTCTTTAGAGAATGGACATTCACAGATGAAATAGCCAGATCAGCCTTTGTAAGTAAGAGTCTATGATATGCGGCCACGTGTTCTCACAATCTTTGCCCCATTACCACTCTGTTCATGTTCCTATCATGCCAGCTGCTGGATAAACAATGACACTTGACTAATAGCAATGGCAGAGTCAGTTGTCAAGTCAGTTTTTCAGTGCCTCTTTCATTGTATGTGTTTTCTGGTGGGTATTGAGGGATACTACAAAAATTCCCACACTTTCTGCCCATGCTGTACAATTACATTGATTAGAGTGTTTCTTCCTGCCAAGGCATGTACTAGAGTAAGCAAATGTAAAACTCTCAGTATCACTTTTTCCAGCGATCTCTCTGATGCACATCATTCTCATAATGAGATCTTCATTTCTGGCTAAGCAATAAATAATTTAGTCACCAAATGCCAAAATACCAATTATTTTCTCAATCACTCCAAGTATCACCTGGGTGTATTAGAATCCTTCAAGAATCAATTACCCACACAAGCTTAGATATCCAGAAATTTCCAGTGAAAAGGGATAAAAAAGGATAAAACAATAGTAGACAGAGAAACCCTTCAGCCTGCTTCATACACCTGGCACCTGTGAAAGGACCAAAGAAAAGAAAATTCAGTATGAAGAATTTCAGACTACTGTTCACCTACAAGAAAGTCTTGGTCAGGCCACAGGGAAACCAAGCAAAACTTTCTCATTGCCAAAATATTCCATCAGTAGCATTCTTGTCTTGCTCAGTCACTGGCTAGGGGTCACTTGCCTAGGGAAAGCTTTACTTCAGTATTCCTAGGAATTGCAACTGAGGCTGTCAGACATCTAGTTCCCTGCAGCAGACTGAGAAGCAATCTAAATGGTGCATCTCTTTTCTATTGCTTTTGAGATTTATTGTAGAATCAGCCTGAACTACATATATTTGAGTTTATTTTTGGTTTTAAAATTTGTGATTTTATACTATTTGCTTATATTCTTTTATGTGGATTCCCCATGTATCAAAAAAAAAAAAAAAAGAATAAAGAAACATTGTATACTTATAACATCTTATAACAGGTAAAGAACAAGTATTCTTTTGGGTCTGCCTTTCAATCAAGGACATGATGTGTTATTCAGAGAAAATAGTGAAAAAGGTATTTTCTATTGGGTAACCCATGACATCTTCTAATCGCAAGATTCTTAGTAAATTCCTATGCAAATGCTTTTTCTACTATAAATCATTTCACATATCAGAATCTTAACACTCCTAATATATAATTTATCAACTACAATAAAGCTAAAATTTTAAAACATAATTGCTTTTACAAAACAGTGTAAAGAGCTTTATATTGATTTCCTTTATTGATTCTACAAAGAGGTCAGTATCCTCACTGTTTCTTGTTTTTCTGAAGAAGGCAGCACAGAGGTTGCCTAAGGGAAAATGTGAGCTGCAATATGAATAGAAAGCTATCACAATAATAACAGCTATAACAGCAAATACTACATGGGTATTCATGTTAAACATTAGCTGTATTGATACCTACATCTAGCTACTCATCAAAGGCATAAGTCTGCAAGTTCTACAGAGAGAAATTTAGGGAACAAGGCCAATACAAGTATTATCTTGATGTGGTTTGTGTCCTCATATTTTAGCTAATGTTGATCTAGGCTAAATCATGAAAATTCCTTATACCCTAACTAAAGTATGCCTAAGGGCACCTATGCTCTAACTTAAAGAAAATTAGTCTTTCCTCCCAGGTATCTAGTGCTTGTATTAACTAAATATTACTACCTTTCTCATAAAGAGAGCTGAGAAAAATGAACTAAAAGAAAGGTGCAATGGAAGAAACATTTCTTCTAAGCTAATGGTAGTGGAGTTGAAACATCTACTATAAGATTCCTTTCCCTTGCACTCTATTTTTGTTTTTATAAAATACACATTAACTCAAGAGCCTCTACCAGTGTTTCTCAACCAGGGAATACATTGGAGTCACTTGAGGAAAACTTTTTAATCCCAATACAGGTCACAGTAAAGGCAGATAAGTTGAGAATATAATATCTTAAACAGTAATAATTTGCATCTAAATGTTTGATGCCCATTGTGGATATTTGAACAATAATTTCCTTATGAATTAAAAAAAGAATGCTTTTATAATTTTGTCATTATTCTTACATTTTTCATAAGATCTGTTGTAAAGAAGAGTTTTTCCCGCTTTCTATTTTTTTAATCCTGTACTGCCTTTTACTAATTAAATAAAATTCACTTTTATTATTTAATATAATTCATTACCATCATTATTATGCTGTTCTTCAAGTTATGCCAAATTTGGCTAGTGAATTCCTTTCAAATTGACTCATGTGTCCTTTTGACATGTTCAGTAGGATCAGAAATGTGTTAAGAATGCTCACTATCTCCATGACATCATGTCATAGTGGCATTATTAACCAATTCATTAGAACAAGAGAAAGCAGTTATGGACATAAAAAAGAAAAATAACTTCTATGCTGATTATATATATATGTGTGTGTATATATATATATATATATATATGTATGTATATATATATTTAATCAGAAAATGTTAAAAGTAATTTTGTTTACAATTAAATTGAAGATATTAGACATAAAACAAATGTTTAAAACTAAAAGGTTTAAAGAGGAAGAAATATTACAATAAAAATGTAAAATTAAGAAAGGGAAAAAGAAAAGATCAATAAGTTATTTTAAGAAGAACAACAAGAGTGACAAATTCTAAAATATATCTTAGTCAGATAAGGATGCAGTCAGGAAAACTTGGCGGTTGCCATTTCCCTTCCTACCCCATCTTTCCTAAGCACACAGGAATGTGCTGAGTTTCTCATCTACACTTGGCAATAGATACATAGCAATCACTTTAGAAGTAATTGAATGATTGGATCAAAAAACTTTGGTACATTTACACAATGGAATACTATAC
>PVIW01000515.1:291517-471496 GCA_004026585.1 Noctilio leporinus
TGAAGGACAAATATCATATGATCTCACCCATTACGGGACAATAATGAGCAAAACTAACAACAAGCAAAACAGAACCAAGTATATGAATACAAGGAATAGGCCTTCAGTGGTCAGGGGAAAAGGGGTTGGGGGGAGGGGGGAGGCAGAGGCAAGAAAGGGGAGCAGCTTAGATAAGAACCTAGTATAAAGGAACCATGGACATGGACAACAGGTGGGATTGACTTTGGGGGGAATGGGTGGGTGGGGAGGGGGACAGAGGGGAGCAAAAAGGGGATGAATGTAATACAACAACAATAAAATTTTGTAGGTAGTAAAACTTATTTTACATTTAAACTGTGTGAAGTTACTATTTGTCAGTGATCCTACCTATGTTACCATAATTATGCAGTTAGAAAATATAACAGGGAAAAAGTATATATGTATCATTACAAGAGCAATTCTATAAATTACCTAAGAGCAAATCTACAAAAGATAATGTCAAATTTTTTTAAATGTAAAACTATTTTGAAGAACAAACATGAGAGATACATGAGTGGGTATGCATGAATACTAATGTTCATATTGCAAGTATGAGAATATTTCCATAGAAATGTATACACCAATAAATAAAATAATACACCCTAGAAATTAATTTAAAAAGTCAAAACAAACTTTTATGTTTCATGGATATGTTAATAACATTTTGTAAACAAGAGAAGTATAACAATATGATTTAGAATGGTATATATACACTTCAGACAAGTGGTTACTTCTGTCAAAGAAAAATGTCATTAGAGAAGCACATGTAGAAGATGAATGGAATGAGAAATATTTTCCGAAAATAAACACAATTTAAGTTTCAAAATGAAATATTATTTTAAAAATTTTGACCATTGGTAAATGCATATTCATTATATGCTGATAGAGATTTTTATATATTTCAAATATTTTACCATAAAATATTTTTAAATACTAGTTGTGCACAGCCAGATCAACTGAAGACAAAATTTATATCTGAGATTTGAAACAGGGCAAATCAGGAATAGAGAGAGCTTTATATATATGAATAGTTTGTGTTTTTAAAAGGACTTATTTAGAGCAGTTTTAGGGTCACAACAAAACTGAGGGCAAGATGTGCAACCGCCTTTATTATCAGCATTCTTCACCAGGGTAATACATTTGTTCCAACTAATTAACTTACATTAAGACATCATTATTACCCAAAGTCCATAGTCTTCATGACTATCCCCTCTTGGTGTTGCACACTTTATGGGTTTAGATAAATAAATACATAACACATATACCCACTCTGGTAGTCTTTTAAAATGAACAGGAAATCAAGACTTTAATCTGTCATAAACTTTTTTGAGGACAAAGACACACAGACTAATATAATGATATAATATATAGCAATATAGTATAGCAGTAAATAAGAACAAGTTTAGATTTAAAATAAGGCAAAAGAGTCCCTGACTGGTGTGGCTCAGGGGATTGAGCACCAGCCTACAAACCTACGGGCCACCAGTTCAGTTCCCAGCCAGGGCATATGCCTGGGTTGCAAGCCAGGTCTCCAGCCAGGTCCCCAGCTGGAGGCAGGTGAAAGGCAAATATACATTGATGTCTCTCTCCCTTTCTTCATTCCTCCTTTCCCCTCTCTCTAAGAATAATAAATAATTTGCTTTCACTTTTTAAATTTTTTATTTAATTTTATTGCTGTCTTACATTCATCCCATTTTTCTTTAAAAAATAAAGTAACTTTATAAAAAAATAAAATAAGACAAAAGGAGAATAGAAAAAAAAAAAAGTATGATTCTCATGGCCTTCATACATTAAGATTTTCTTACCTGTTCAGTATCAATAAAAAAAGCATTTTCTGCCCTGGCTGGTAGCACAGTGGATAAGGTGCCAGCCTGCGAACCCAAAGGTCGCAGGTTCGATTCCCCAGCCAGGGCACATAACCAGGTTCCAAACCAGGTCTCCAGGCAGGTCTGTGGCTGGAGGCAGGTGAAACGCAACCATACATTGATGTCTCTCTCCCTCTCTGCCTCTCTCCCTTCCCCTCTTTCTAAAAATAATGAAATAAAATCTTAAAAAAAAAAAAAACATTTTCTCGCTAAATTTTCTTGAGTTTTTCAGAAGACCCATTGAATGCCATAAAAAACAAAAACAAACAAACAAACAAATAAAAAAAAAAAAAACAGTATTCTCAACAAGAACTACACTCTACCCCCCAAAATTTGCAGAGGTGAAAAATTTGTAAATGTGTCTTATTTCTCCTTGAATGAAATCTCACTGCGTAATTATCTTAAAACATACCTTTAGAAAAGTGTGTAGATGTTAGAATCATTGTAAGCTTTGTATCTGACTTTTTGTTGATCTTTTAAACAAAAGGGTAAAGCTTATAGAACCTTGAGAAATATATATTTAATAAGTCATTCAATTTCTCCTCAGATCCCAGCCAGTTTTCCAGACTTCACAGCTGTGGCAACTAGCCAGTCTGTCAGAAAGGAAGTAAAGTGCTACTTGACACTCTGGAGGCAAGTAAAACTGTATGATATAGGGCACCCAAGAAAGGAACTTTGTGAGGTTTATTCCAAGTGTTTGTATATAGGGGTGATAGAGAAAGCTGATGTATAGATACATGGATGTGACTAAAGGTCAATGAAATAATCTCATTATAAATGTTGACTGCATCATTTTAATGATGCATTTCTTTCTCTTCTTAATATTATCACTAGTAATTGTTTTTATTTAGGTTTTTATACATAACTATAATTCAAATAGTTTTTTACTTCCTATTCCTTATAAGAATATTAGACTCTGATTACTTAGACATGTTATGGCCAGAATTACTTCTGCTTTATGTTATTCCTTCATAATATTCCAAATAAATGTTCCTAGATTAGTAAATTGATTCATTTATACCCACAGTAATAATGATAATAACATAATAGTATTTTCATTCTCATTCAGTGTGTTTACTTCTTAGTGATAAAATTGAACTAATATGTAGATGATTTGTTCACATTCATCATTAGCATTTTTGAAAATCATGGATCTCTGTTTTATTTGCAGAAAAAAGTTACTTTTAAGGTCATTCTTCTATAAGTTGGCATGTTACTGACTCAAGAAGGGAAAAAGGGTGAATGTGTGCATAAGATTTAAGTACTCCTTCTAGCAACAAATGCATGATTCCATTACTGAAATTTGACAAAAATGTAAATATAAGCAATATTAAGTTTTGCTTAATTTACTATTTCTTTCTTACAATTACAAAATTTTTTGTCTCTACAGAAAGGCTTGGATTATGAAAGTAACAAGTATCTTGATAGACTCTTGCTTTTGAGGTAATTAATGCCCAAGGACATACACGAGAGAAAAAAAAAAAATTGTGTTATTACTAAGACACCTAATTCTTCCCAACACTTGACAACACATCCTCCAATTAAGAAGGCAGCCATTACATTGACTGAATTGTGAATCTGTTCATATGTCACTAGAAATGAGAGGGTTTAAGTTCAAAGATTCATGTTTCTTTGGGTTTTTGTCACTGACAATAAGAAAAATACTTATCTTGATTGTCTCTGGTTTTTCTGAGTTTTGTCTCTGTGGGCCTCAACTATTAATACTGATATAATGCAGGGGTCTTTAAAAGCAATAGAATGGAAATAAGTATTATTTACTGTCTGTTTTCTGCTCACTGTAAAGACAAAAAAGTTTGAAATGTGTGATAAAATGGCATTTTAATGAAAATGTTTATATCAAGGCTTGTAAACTTTTAGTAATATGAGATTGGTTTTAGAGTTAAAGCTAAAGGATTGATATAATAGTAAGTTTACAAATCCTTTATTATAGATGGCATAATTTTCTGTATTGCTGATCAAATTTTTTAGCCATCTCCGCATTATTCACAATAGTTTTGATACTAAATATTATGTAATATCAGAAACTCACACACAAAAGAAAAAAGTTGAGTTGTCTATTTTAGTGTGATGTGTTTTGTGTACGATATTAAAGTTGTTACTCTCTGTCCTTTTTATTTTGTTTCAAATCCAAATTTTGGTATAACTGACAGAGAGGATAGAAAAAAGATAATGATGTAAAAGTGAAAATGAGTGAAAACATGAGGAGTAAAGGCCAGAAAGAAGCACAGCACTGGATAAAAGGGGATCAAAAAGAAGAGGAATCAGGTAGAGATTGAGGCAAAAGGAACAGAGAGCAAGAAATGTTGAAAATCTGCATGCTTCTAAACCCTCCATTGACATGAAAGTAACTTAGAAGCAGTTCAAAAAACTTTCAACCAAATTACATTTGATTTGAAAACTTTATCTTGTTCCTACTTCATCTTTTAAAATGTCTGTCTGTGAGAATATTTTCATGCAGAAATAATAACAATGGATTGGGTGAGAGAAAAATAGAAACTGGGTATTCCTCCATACCTTACCATTATGTTGCAGAATTTTAGATGAAACTGATTAACTACTTTTTTTATATTTTCTTCACCATTTAGAAGTCAAAAGTGTTCAAATTTGCTAACCCAACAAGAACCATCATTTATTGTGGCACCTGAACCACATCACAAGTACCAGAGCATGTGTCATTTAGCTAAATGACTAGTAGATTATTTAACCAAAGTCATAATTGGTCAAATTAAACCCCAAATAGTAGGCATTAGAACCTTTCTTAGATAATTGTTTTAATTATATTTGCAACATTAGCTCAAGCAACTAAGTAGACAAGATTCTCTAAATGCAAATACTTAAAGAAAACAAATACAAAACATTTAATAAAATTTAACTACTTGGGTTAATTTAGTATTCATCACCTATAATACTTGTTAGCATTGCTAAACTTTACTTAAGAATCTAATTGCTTATTCACAATTAGATGTTTTTTCAAAGACAATTAAAATATAAATTCAAGAGAAATTTTAAAAAGCCTTGTTTTTAGATAAACATCAGATATAAATCTTCTGTCATTGTATTTGGTCAATTACTGGGTCTATTATGCCTAACTCCAACATTCATAGACTCTAAACTATCATATATATTTTTAAAGATACTATATATGTCTCCAGATTAAAAATTCAATAAGTTTTCCTTGTAGAAATGTCAATGTAATATTTTCTGTTGTAGAAGAGTGAGGGATAACTTGTTTTACTTTTATGACTGACAGATCTTTTGCTTAAATTTTATATATATTTATACATTCATGATTAAAATACTTGTAAAAATTTTATTATTTACAATTTTCTAGTAAAATTTATGCCATTAATAGAAGATAGTTTGAAAAAATTAGAGGTGCTTGTCATAACCTGCAGTTCACATTTTTCTTATTTGCTAGTGGAGCTCAGGGCCAAGTTGTTTCCAATACATATACATTGATTAAATTTTTTTAAACTGTCTTTGTAGAATTTACAAATAGCAAAAACTAGACCTAAAAACTGAGTTACAAATATTTTGAAGACAAATTGCCATTAAGACATTTGACGAAGATTCAGAATACCATAGGTTAAGGAAACAATAATGTATTTATACTCCTATAAATGACAACAGACTGAGAATACTTATAATGTTAATATGTATAAAAAATGAGAAATTTCTGTAACTAAAGATAGTACTGAAAGAAATAAAAGGGATGAATGTAATTATAATTTATAAATAAAAGGATACTTAAGATACTTTATGTTTTTACTGGAACAATTTAATGTAAATGAAAGTAATTTTAGAAATTACTGTTTAAACTACATTCTCAATTATTGAGGGGGTTGGGGTGGGGGAAAAGGAGGCAAAGAAGGGGAACAGTTTAATCAATGACCCATGGACATGAACAACACATGGGATTGACTATCGCTGGGTGAGGGATAAGGAGGGTGGGGAGGGGAAGAGCAAAGAGG
This sequence comes from Noctilio leporinus, assembly GCA_004026585.1. NCBI lineage: Eukaryota > Metazoa > Chordata > Mammalia > Chiroptera > Noctilionidae > Noctilio > Noctilio leporinus. The sequence goes on from PVIW01000515.1 coordinate 297,393, forward strand.
AAAAAATGAGATGAATATAACAACAATAAAAAGTAAATTTAAAAAGTTATTCAATTAATGAGATTAAAGAGTAACATGAATATGTAAGATTAATATGATATTTGACTAAATTCTACCCTCATGTATAGTAAAAAGTATATATTATACATTTTTGTGTGCAATTTTATGATTAAGGATTAAAGAAACAGCCAATATTTTACAGATTGTAAATAACAGAGCTAAGACTTAAAATCATGTCTCTTTGATTACAAAGTTGTTTTTCAACATTTTTAAAATTTATTTTTTAGAGAGAGGGGAAGGGAGAGAAGCAGAGAGGAAGAGAAGCACCAATGTATGGTTGTCTTTCACCTGCCTCCAGCGAAGGACCTGGCTGGAGACCTGGCTTGCAACCTGGTTATGTATCCTGACTGGGGAATTGAACCAGCGACCTTTGGGTTCTCAGGCTGGTGCCAATCCACTGAACCACACCAGCCAGGGCTTGTTTTGCAACTTTTAAACTTTGTTCCAAAGTAGGTCCTTTATACAAGGGAAAATTAATATAAAATTTAAACTTTAAAAATACCTTATCAATTCCTAGGTAGTTAGAGTCTACTAAAAGAAGTAGTGCTGTTTGTAGCATTAATATGAAGCCCTCCCACATTAAGAGCATTCTGCTAAAATATGTGAAGAACAATAAAGTCAAATGTGAACAATTTATTTACTCATTTAATTATTCTTCATTTAAATTCATTGTTCTTGTAATGTTCCAAAAATATTCTGTGTATATTGTATTTATTTTTTAGCATCAATTTTTCTTAGTATATGTCTACTTATTTAACACAGGAGGAAATATTAGAACATATTTTAAAAGATGGAATATTTTATATATATTTATCTGCAAAAGTAAAGTACATAAGCAATTTATTTACCAAATTAAATTTTAGGTTAAATTTTAATCTACAAATTAACTTCCACTATGGCTGAGTAAATTCTCTGTTGATCCTACCCTAAATTCTGTATGAGTTAAAAAATAATTTTTAAAGGAAAAATTATGACAGAATAAACAAAAATAGGAGACAAATTCTGGAAAAGAATAAGCAGTACAGGCTGACTTCTTTATATCCCTATTTAATTGAAGGAAGGCCAAGGTAGCAGAGCATAAGGAGATTAAAATTTCAATAGAAAATCTGCTGTCTTCCTGCTATGAAGAAGCAGCACACAGATTGGGGCAAATATAACTGCTGTTCAGTGCAGTAGGATACTAAGGAGAGGAGACATAGCTTGTGCATAAACTCTGCCCCGAATGTTGAGTAACATCAACCCATGCTTGCATGATGAGAACCCTACTAAGGAAAAATAAATTCAACTGAGATGCTAGCCACCAAAAAAGACACAAAGTTGCAGTTTGAGCTAAAGTAGGTTAAATGTCTTTATAAAATGTTATCAAAAGTCATCAGAAAATATAACAGACCTAGATATCCATAATTAAACCATCAAGACACCCTAGATAGATTGACTTTGGGGGGAAAGGGTGGGTGGGGAGGGGGACAGAGAGGAGCAAAAAAGGGATGGATGTAATACAACAACAATAAAATTAAAAAAAAAAAAAAAAAAAAAAAAAAAAAAAAAAAAAAAAAAAAAAAAAAAAAAAAAAAAAAAAAAAAAAAAAAAAAAAAAAAAAAGACACCCTAGATAAAACCCAGAAATACTCATTTAAAGAATTAAGTGTGGCCATTCTTAAAGAAAAGACAATGAGTCTCAAGATGACACATATATTTGGATTAACAGACACATATTTTAAAGTACCCATCAAAGCTATGCTCACAAACATAAATAGAAATATGGTCACAAGAGCACAGCACTGAATGCCATTGTATATTGTTTTGACAGCATAAAAAGATGTAATGTAAATACAGAATTCCCATGTTCTTGGACTGAAGTACTCATTATCATTAAAATGCTCGTTCTTCTCCTAATGACCTATAGATTTATTGTATTACTACAATGATTACAACATATGTGCAATAAAAGAAGATTTTGATATCTAGGGAAATCTTGATAAAGGATGAAAACATCATAAAGTTTACATATCTTCAAGGACTACAAAAAAGTTATAGTAATGAAGACACCTTGATACTGACATAAGGACTGACAAATAATGCCAACAGAAGAGTATATGGAGAGAGCAGAAATAGATCTCATTTGTAAGGCCATTTGCTTTTGGATAACAGTATCAAACTATCTGGTAGAGAAAGAAAATCTTCCCCAAAATTTGTGGTTACCAAACTACACAAGCATAGAAAATATGTTGATTTCACCTCACAATATACTCAAAAAACAACTAAAAGTGGGTCATAAGGCACTGGCTGGTGGCTCAGTGGATAGGCACCAGCCTGTGAACCCCAAGGTTGCTGTTTCGATTCCTAGTCAGGGCACATAACCAGGTTGCAAGCCAGGTTTCCAGCCAGATCCGTACCTGGAGACAGGTGAAAAGCAACCATACATCGATGTTTCTTTCCCTTTCTTCCTCCCTCCCTGCCCTTCTCTCTGAAAATAATGAATGAAATCTTATAAATAAATAAATAAATAAATAAATAAATAAATAAATGTCATAGGCATAAACATAAATTGAAGTCATAAAATTTTTTTAAAAAGCCCTGGCTGGTGGCTCAGTGGATAGGCACCACTGATAGCCTGGGAACCCAAAAGTTGTTGGTTCGCTTCCCATTGAAGGCACATAATCAGGTTGCAAGCCAGATCTTCAGCCAGGCCTGTAGCTGGAGGCAGGTGAAAGGCAACCATACATTGATGTTTCACTCTGTCTTTTCCTCTCTCCCTTCCCCTCTCTCTGAAAAATAATAAATAAAAATGTTTTAAAAAGTTTTTTTAAAGACACTGTTGCATTAAGTATATAGTATTAAGAAAATCAGGTTTATTAAGCAAAAACACCCAAAGGATTCCTAGAATAGTTCTATTAAAACAGCAACTGTACTGGTGCTTATCATGAGTTGCTACTTTAGTATCCATGACAAAATAAACATAAAAATTAAGAATAAGTATTTGGAAAATATTATAGCAATGTCGTATTACCAAGATATTATCAAGGTTCTTCCAGAGAGTTTTTTGAGTATTGCCAGGATATTTTCTTAGTGTCTTCTAGAAGAGCCCTAGAAAAAGTGTGGTGTTTGTGGATGAGTGCTATTTCATACACTCCATTTTTTAACTTCTTCATGACAATATAAGCCTAGACACTGCAAATAAATATTATGGAAATTTTATAACAACTGGCATTGCCAGAACATTGAAAGGTATATAGATCAGTATAGGTGTTTCTGAATTTTCATGATGATTCAAATGCAGCACAACTTATATACTAGTTGGAATCAGTAGGATTACATTACAAAATTGGTTCTTCTATTTGCTTATTTTTCTTCTTTTTCATTTCTTAACACTGGTTATTTTAAAAGTAGTCTGTTAGTTGTATACCAAATATGTATGTGAAAGGAGAGTGTATGTATTTATTTTTTAATATAATTAGTTGTTATCATTTTAATTTATATACTTACAGTTAAAGTTATTAGATAAATCATGCAAGTTAAATATTTTTTATTTAAGTTTTAACTTAAAAAGGGCAAACTACAATCTACTGGTATTATTTGTAAAAATCAAAATCAAAATAAAACATGAATTTCTGAGTGTGGCAGTTGTAGTAAGATAAAAGATGATGCTGCAAGTTATTTTTATTTTTTTATTCTTATTTTTTTAACATTTTATTTATTATTTTTAGAGAGAGGGGAAGGGAAAGAGGCAAGAGAGGGAGAACAACATCAATGTATGGTTGCCTTTCACCTGCCTCCAGCTATGGACCTTGCTGGACACCTGGCCTGCAACCTGGTTATATTGCTCTGAATGGGAATGGAACCAGCGACCTTTGGGTTCGCAGGCCAGTGCCTTATTCACTGTGCCACCAGCCAGGGCCTGCAAGTTATTTTTAAAGTGTGAAGGCCAAAATGTACTAGTTTTACCCAGAACATGATCATTCATATATTGTTTGGCTTTATCACCATGAGTGAAGTGCTAAAACCAATATGTTTTCTTGCAGACTTGTACTAGCTAGTAACAAAACCAAAACAAAAAGCAAACAAACAAACAAAACTTAACAGCACTTAGAGATAATCATATTGAATTAAATTAAGAATTAAACCATGATGTAACCCATTGTCAAGTCTCAGCATCTCACCATGCTGCTGGCCATATGGTGTGGCACCTCAGTATCTTGGTTGTGACACCAGTTGTCAGGTCTCATGGTCTTGGGTGCAGGACCAGCAAGTTCTGATAACAAAGTCTCCGGTCTGGTGGCAAGCAAAGGCTTACATGGAGCTGTCTGGAGGGTTTGCATGGTTTCTTACAAAGGCAGGCTAACGACTACACACTCGGGCAGCTTAGAGTGTTGGCGTGCTCATGCTTGGTTGGCCCATTCCTGTCACAGCTGCACTTAGGTAAATGACCACAGAGAGTGCGGGCATCTCTACACCCACTCTCCTGCGTCTACCCACCCGGACGCTGGAGGGTGTCAGCTAGTACATGCACAGTTTGTCAGCTCTCCCACAATGGTGATGCACCTAACTCACAGCAAGGGCATTCTTATATACACATTGGAACAAAGAGGCTGTATACCGCAAGGTGACATCAGTTGTCAAATTAGTTGTCCTTGTGGCTCAGTGTTCCAGGACTCTCAGATAAGATTAACCCCAAGGCTATTTCCCCAGCTAACCCAGTGGAAGGTCCAGCCATGAGTAGATGGAGAAATTCCTTTGGCCTGATACCCAGCAATCCCACTTCTGGGACTTTACCCAAAAAAATCAAAACCATGAAGTTTGACCTGTTCCCTCACCTCACTTATTCCTCTTGTTGTATCAACAGCAGGTTTTTAAAATTTGAATGCACATCTTGACCTGAGTGAAATCTTAGTGCTCCTTCACTTGTTGTTCCTGAACAATATCTGTTCTCTGTAATTAGCACTGTTTAGCATTGATTGACAAGCTACATGCCTTCAAGTGCAACCACTTTCAATAAAAGATCTTGGGGAACAGCAACCAAAGCTTTTGTCCTCAAGATACTAGCTGGCCTTCGCCTGCACTAGCACAGGCTGCCTAGGAAGTATTCATTTCATCTGTGGTACTGAGGGGTCTCTGCTGGTTGAGGGTCCCCCACATTTTAAGTATTTGGTTTTGGCTACTTCTGTTGTTTTGGACTCAATCAGATGAGTGGTTGTAATTAGAGGCAATAAATTTCTAAAAGCAAACAGAAAAAATAAGTAGAACACAACTTTTTTTTTTTTAAGATTTTATTCATTATTTTTAGAGAGAAGGGCAGGGAGGTAGGAAGAAAGGGAGAGAAACATCAATGTGTGGTTGCTTTTCACCTGCCTCCAGCTACTGAACTGGCTGGAGACCTGGCTTGCAACCTGGTTATGTGCTCTGACTGGAATCTAACCAGCAACCTTTGGGTTCACAGGCTGGTGCCTATCCACTGAGCCACCAGCCAGAGCAGAATACAGCTTTTTAAATGCATTTTGGCTAGGTTTAGTATTTGCTAAAATAATACATTTGAAATAAGATAAAACTTGAATTAACTAGATTTATTAGTCAATTATTTCTGGCTGTAAAACAAATACCCATAATTTTAATATGATCATACTGTTGACATTCATTATGCAATTGCAGATGTATCTCACCAGACTGAAATTATTTATCACAGTTAAATGTCAGTAAGATAAATGAAATACATTTTCTTGTAAAATAATGGCATAAAGTATTATTATATGGTATGATCCTAAATTCATATATTGAAGTCCTAACCCACCAGTGTCACTGTGTTTGGAGTAACGGGGTAGCTAAGGTTAAATGAAGTGGGAACATTCAGGCTCTGACCTCAGGATTGGTGTCCTAATAAAGAAGACACAACAGAGAATATCCTCTCGCTCTACAGCCACTCAAAGAATAGGTCATAGGTAATGGAATTCAAAACACAAAACAAATGAATAAATAAAATAGAAACAGACTCATAGATACACAAAACATACTGATGGTTACCAGAGAGGTGAAAGGTTGTTGGCAGATAAAAATAAGTGAAGAAATGCAAACTTCCAATTATAAAATAAAGATGGCATGAGGATGTAAAATACAGCACAGGGAATCAAATAAGTAATATTGTAATAACTTTGAATGGTGGTTGATGGTAACTAGACTTACTATGGGAATAATTTTATAATGTATATTGAAATCAAATCACTATGATATGCACCAAAATCTAATAGAATATTACATGTCTATTATATATTAATAATCACTCAATTTGTATCACTGAAAGGGAAGGCTGAAAAGTGTCAACATGGAACTGATCAAGTCTAATTCACCTCTTTACCAGAAAGTTCTCTCTTGCTTTGGGGAAAACTGGAAAACACTGAAGTGGCCAACATTTCATCACACAGAAGGGAAAAAGTCATGCAAGAACACAGATGAACACAGAACTATCTTTACAATTTAACATGAGTTAATCATGGACCCTCTTTCTTATTTGAAGAACAAAGTATCCTAAGGTAGCCATGTGAAGGCATGTTGAGAGGAGAAATAGATAGAGGCTCATTTGAAAAATATTTATCTTCACTGAAGTCTATGTATGAGTATTTCTCCATATAAATGTGATTCATTAAATGTAGGTCCTAAAGGTGAAGATTAAGGTAATAGGTTTATCATCTGTTAGAACCTGTTTTGTAACTGCTCTCCACCATAATACTTCTAAATTATCAGGGGATGTTATAAGTTACTTTTTTCTTAGGTTGTAATATGTGAATAAATACAATATCTTGATATAAATTTGTAAGGATTAAATGATCTTCAATCAAAGTGAGTTCCTTCCCTCCTCTACATTTATAAGTAATCAGTTGTTTAGAACTTGAGATGTGATCTGCTTATGTCTTGCGAAATAAATAGTATGTGCAAGGTAGAAAAACAATCAAAGGTAATTATAAGAAAATATCACTCTAATAGAAAGAAATGTGATACATATATTTAATACTACACTCTGAATAGTAGAAAAAGAAAATAAAACTTTTCTTTATGTGTATAAACTTATCTTTATGTATTTGTATCTTAACTTTTCTCTTTTAAATATGTCATATAATGTCATAAATGTTATATTAGTAGATAACCATATATATTTTATGATGAAATAAATTTATATATACTCTAAGCATGTCTGAATTTTCATTTTACTGGTATGTGAATAACAAAAATGATCACTAGTTTAGTCAAAATAAGCAGATACAGCTTTGGTAGTATCTGTGATGTCCTGCAGAGACATCCATCATTAAGTCCATTGAAATTGATTGCATAATTATTTTGCTAATAAAAAAGTATTTCATTCATGATTGAGAAATCCATTTATAAAAAGAAAAACTGAGACACATACACCCAAAGATAACCCTGCCCACATATGATTAATCTGCTGACAGGGAGGACTCAGACTAGATTGCTCTGGGGCTGGAATGAAAGGCACTGCTGTGAACAGTAGTAAACCTGTTTGCAAAGGAGCCTTTTTCCACTTGACCTCCTTACCAAATAAATTAAATATAGCAAAGAGAATGGCTCAACTGCAGGTTAGTGTTTAGAGATTATCAAACATTAATATTGAATGCCCCATCTCATTTTGAATCCTGTTGAATAAATTATTACACTTAGGTGAACTTGTTTTTTGCAAAACCAAATCAGTAACATTTTTTCAGGAAAATAGTATTGCATTAAAAAAGCAAATATGAGAGAGAGAGAGAGAAAGGTGGATTTGCTGATATTAGTGTTCTTGGATTTCTCTCCAGAGACATATGGAGTTAATGATTTTCTCTGCTGCATCTCCAAATCAAAGATGTACCAAACTAGCTAAATAAAATAAAATAAAACAAAACTGCATTTCCTTGGGATTTATGAAAGCTCAATACCATCATAATGAAACATATTGTCACTGACTGGGAAAAACCATAGTAGAGGCAGCAATGGTATTTTCTTGCATTGTCTCTTGTGGTGAAAATAATCTTTACTTTTTATGTTTTTTTTTTTTTTTTTTTATGTTCAATTCCCTTAGGAATTAGATAATGCCCAAAGGTATACACCTTTCTATGTCTCCTGGAACATTTTTGGCACTCATAGAAATATTTCCTTCTATCAGTTATAGCTCCATCAGCATAGGGAGATGTCTTTGTCTTAAAAAATGCTATCCTCTTTAGTTAAGCACAATATAACTGAAATTATATTATTTTTAAATCTGAAGACAGATTTTATGATGTCAAAAATTTCTGTTTAATTTATTATATGTTAATGTTTTTATTGAGGTGTCCTTGCTATATAATATATTAGTTTCAGGTATACAATGAAATGATTCAATATATGTATACACAATATTGCAAAGTGATCACCACAGTAAATCTAGTTAAATGTAATCACCATACATATACTATTTTTTTCTTGTAATGACAACTTTTAAGATGTGCCCTGTTTGCAACTTTCAAATATACAATACAGTATTAACTATAGTCACTATGCTGTACATTACACCCCTATGACTTATTTATTTTATAACTGAAATTTTGTTCCTTTTGCCACCAACTTGTTCCTTATGTTAGTGGTTTTAATACCAGTAGAGTGCCAAGTGCATTTAGATGCACGTACCACATCATAGCAGGAAGGAATGTAAATGTAAAAGTACTGTTACAGGGGAAAATTTCACACAGTCAAGTAGCAGGTCAAAAATGCTCCCCAATGTTCATGTCTCAGAAAGGGATGCTCAGTCCATGCATATCAAACTGTGCACATCATGGGAACGGCTTCAGAAGGGAGTCACTGACCCACAACACTCCTGCAATTGTTAGGGAAAAGATAAAAGGTGACAGTCATAGATGGATAAGCCTTTCTGGTCAAGAAAATGCCCTAATTAAACAGGGAACTTCCAGAGCAGGTGAAGTTTGATGTTTTATTCTACTTGATTTAATGAGAATGAGAATGAGACTCTAGGGTACATGTCTCTTAAAATAGCCACTCTTAAGTAGCTAGAGCTATTCTAATGCTGCTATCTTCAATTTAAATTCCAGGAATCATAAGTTGAAAGTGACTTCCACTTTCATGTTCCAGCTAGCTAATACCTGTAAAACCCATTTTAGCAATTTATAAGCTATCCTAAAGTTTCCTTAATTAAGAGTAACAAGAAGCTTTATAGGCTACTTTATCCTCTTGAATTTACACCAAATTTCATATGCTTAGTCTATTGATAAAAATGGCCAAAGTAAATATATATAACTTTATCATGTAACAATCCACTTCTAGAATTTATAGATATTAAAAAAAATGTTCTTCATTTTATATATCCAAATTTTACTTTGACCAGATACAGATAAGAAACAATGATATAACTTTTGTAAAAATTTATACTTCAGGTGATTTATAAATTTGTTTTCCAATTTCTTCAGTCTAAATCTGTATTGTATGTCCTTACATATTAAGCACAAGATACAAATCATATAAACAGTTAAAGTTGAAAGTTGGAAATGTGAATTGATTAAAGCTTATAAGTTGCAGTGCATTTCATATTAATTTGCTGATTAGCAAAGCAATGATATTAAGGTCTGTGAACTCAATTGGATGATTTTCTTTGTTGGATTAAATTATTACAAATGTATGTAATTAAATAAGTAATGTTAATCTTTGTGAAATACTTGAGATCAAATAACTATTTTTGCACTTTCTAAGTTTTCATATAATTTTTCATTAACTTTCCCATAGCAATTGTATTAAAATATTGCTAAACTTAGAATTCATTAGTGCTGCCAAATAAAAGCAAATTATTTCATATTTACGATTAAAACATATTTATATGAAGGAAAGAAAGGAAGACAGAAAGAAAGAAAGAATAAGGAACATATGAGTGGACTCATAATTTTATTCTCAAAGTTTTAGACTTTTCCACTCATGTTTGCAATATCACCCCCTAGTAGGTTATTTAAAAATCAGAAGCATAAATAAAATTTTATTTATGTCATGTTCTTGAACATATGTATTTGTAACTTTAAAATATTAAAATTTTTTAAATTAAAAAAGTTGTTCTCTTTGTCATTAGAGAAGATGATGGTTTTTAGATTTTAATAATCAAGTACTATAGTGATTGAATATGTTGCCCCAAATTTATGTCCACCTGGATCCTAGAATGTGATCTTATTTGTAAATAGGGTCTTTGCAGATATAATTAATTAAAGATCTTGACGTGAAATCATCCTAAATGCATGTGGTCCATGAGTTCGATGATTAGTGACTTAATACAAAAGAAGGAATTTTGGAATCTGAGATGCATACACAGAGAAGAAAAGCATGTGAAGATCCAGGCAGTGACGCACCTGCAAGGCAAAAACAGCAGATTGCCAGCAGCTACCACTGGAGGCCACCACAACCTGCCTGTGTGTGAATTTTCAGGGTGGCTGTCTATGATCAATCAGTTTGTTAAAGAATGTAATCCTATCATAGAACTACCCCCACTTCACCTTCTCCCCACCCCCTTATCTGTGGCTAAAGTAAAATTCTTTTAAAACAACTTACATCTTTCTTCTCCAAAACATAACCATAACATATGAAAGCACTCACCACAGGGCGACAGACATGTGGCTTTCCCCACATAGCCCTGCTGCTGGTGGTGTAGACCTCACCACTCTGGACCTGGGCCTGGCTAGCGCAGGACTCAATGAGCCCTTTCTTTGAAAAAGCTCACAACCATTGAAGTTAAGATGTTTGTTTAACAAAGCCATGGGATATTTAGTTTAAATTAAATTCATTAGTTATTGAAATGTTGTAGTCTACTATAATGGTCTTAAAATAGTCTTCTCAACATCTATTTTCTACTATTCATGAACAGTAATCAAAATAAGGAGAACATGATCAAAGAACCAATAAATGCAGGGGAAAGGATGAAAATAAAGCCACTCAAAATATAGGCTGCATTTTACAAAGTTAAAGAGTAATTATACATATAACTCAAAAAATTTATTTGCATATATTGAATAACATTACATATTTTAAATATACCCATACTTTATGTTCATATAAATTATATATATATATATATATATATATAAAATCTTTTTTTCTGCACCTGATTATTTTTCTTTCCTGAATTAACCCTTTTTTCCCTCATATTTCTCTAGTGGTTGTATTCCAATTAAGTTGTATTTCAACATAAGCCTTAGAAATATTTTGAAGCAGCAAAGCATATCTGTCCTCATTTTATTTTAATATGTACATGCAGAAACCTATACATTTATTTTTATTTATTTATTCTAGGTGTTTATGTATTCTGGGAACGTGTTTATTCTAGGTTAAGACATTATTTAGTCTTTTAATTATTTTTTATTTTATTTTAATTTTTTAAAGATATTATTTATTATTTTTAGAGAGAGGGAAAGGGAGAGAGGCAGAGAGGGAGAAAGACTTCAGTGTATGATTGTCTTTCATCTGCCTCCAGCTAAGGACCTGCCTGGGGACCTGGCTTGCAACCTGGTTATGTGCCCTGACTGGGGAATCAAAGCAGTGATCTTTCAGTTTGCAGGCCAAAGCCTATTCACTGAGCCACCAGCCAGGGCCTCATTATTGAGTCTTTTAAATTAAATGCTTCATATAGTTGTTAATGGAATTAAATTATGAACACACTTATTTATATTTCTAAATAGCAAATTCAAGTTTATATTATCCCAAATGCCACAATTTGTTATGACTTAAAATATAAACTTTAGACATTATAAATGAAATAATGCAACCTCAAGTACTCATTTGTAGGCACAGGAAAACAATTTTATGCAACACCACTTTTCTTCATGATAGTAATTTCTTAAGAGTACAGTTTTACACAATGTACGGTTCAACACAAATTCCAGTTAACCCTTAGTTACAAAAAAGTGAAACTCAAAATAACTTAATATAGTTGCCATTTGAAGTAGAAAAAGTTCCACAGTATGGAAAAAAACTGTTAAGACAAAGTAAATTTTGAATGTATTATTGAAGGACAGCATCAAAAAGAAACCAATTTTGATTTATTTAGCAATAGCTATTTATTTTTGTGAAGCAACTTCCTTTTAGGTCCTATGATGGAACCTACTATGTAATATACCTTAGAGAATTAATAGCTAGCATTACTAGGTGAGAGTTTACACTGTCTTTAAGAATTTTATAACTACATATTAAAAGAAAAACATTTAAGGATGAGAATAAATTTTGCTGCCCTTAAAAAATGTAAAATTTATAAAAGTAAATTTAGATGTGTCATTATTTTCCACCTCCACTATGACTTAAAACATTTCCTTCAGTGATACATTACATTCTTAATCATGTTTGTTACCAAATAGTAAGGTTTACGCTAAGAATGATCACTTTTCTATTTTTTATTGACAGTGGCCCAAAGAGTTTAAAGTATAATTAGTATTATTTTACCTGTGACAAAATTAAAACACCAAATTTTTAGTAAGTTTCCTAAGAAAACAAAGCTTGTTAAATGACAGAGTCAGTATCAAATCAAAGCAGTTTGAATTCTTAACCATAAGGCCTGCTGCCTCTAGTCAGTTAGAAATTACATGCATTCTGCCTTTGTTCTAAGGGTGTCTAACATAATACCTATTGAATATTGGATCACTCTTTCAGTGATCCAAAATATAGTTCAAATAAAAATATTCATCAGTCATTTTATGCTAGGATAAAGTACAATATATTGCTGCTAATACCAGTTTTACCAGTTTTTCTTTTTATCAAAGTTTTTATTGAAACTTAATTTATTATATAGCTTTTAAGTATACAAAGCATTTCACTTGTTTTCTGATTCAGTTTAAATTCCAAACTTGTACCATGAAAGGGGTGGAGGGTGGGGTTGGGGAGATGAATTCCAAGCTCAGTGCACTTTCAAATTTCAAAACATCTGTGCAAGTCCAGGTACAGGGGGAAAGATGTGTGATAGAAAAATGTGTATTATAAGGCCACCGAGCCTTTAAAAGAAAAAAAAAATTTTAATGTTGTTGTTGTTTGTTTTGTGTTATTTATTTATTTATTTATTTTAATATGAGATTTTTAAAACTGAAAGATGGAGAGAACTGAGACAAAACTAAAGTTCTTTAGATTGGGCTGTGCTAACATACTGTGACAAGGTAATTATTTCCTTTGGCCCTTTTGGCGTTTGCAGCTACAACGATTACAAGCAAAATGGCTTAACCCAGAGTGCTTGTTAAACTTCAAGAAGTTCTCCTTAAATCACTATGACCTAGAAGTGAGATGTTAAGGAATCTAGAACACTCTGTGATGAGTTAAACACTCTTCAAAGACATTCATTCTGAGTCATAGGCTGCTGAATGACTTAATGAATGTTATCAGTGTTTTTTTCTCTTGGATCATTGCAAGTTTTCCTTGGACCATTGTAACTAAATAAGAATTGTATGAATACATATACTTTTTAAAAAGCAGAATATTAAGGAAGTTTACCTGCAAAAGTAAAGTTAGAGTCTCAGTTTAGAATTATAATGCTCTCAAACTGTATTAATGTTTCCTTTCACCTTATGTACCTTTATCTATGCTATTTCATTCTTTACAACAATAATAATTATAGAAACTTAACTTCTTCTAGGGCATTTTATTTAGGGCAAAATAGAAAAGTTAAATCTATCTACTGCAACTTACTATAACACTAATGATCTTGTTTTCCTTTTAGTTTTAGTAGTTAGCTAGGTCATGGCTTGTATGAATTATGTTAGAAAATTTCCTTCAAATTATTTCTCTGAAGTGTTTCTGGTATTTCTGAAATCCATAAAGAGGGTATATTTAGCTTTATAGTTAGCACACATATCTAATGGCTATTAATTAAATGTGAAGTGAATGAATCAGGGAAATATATGAAGCAACACATTACTGTATTATTGGTTATGAACTCTTAATTAAGAGACTATTAGATAGCTCTGAGGAAAAAAGTATGTACCAGACTATATCTGGAAAAGTTACATACCAGAAAATTATATACGAGAATACCTAAATATTCTGGCACATAACTCTAGAGTAATAGCTTATAGAGGGTATGGCGGCTCTTTCAAGCTTGAAGCATGAGCAGAAGAGCTAATATTTTTTTTAAATAAAGTAAGAACTTTAAAAATAAATATAGTCATGCTGAGATAAGTTCTGGTACATTACAATTTTAAAAAAATATTTTATTTATTATTTTTAGAGAGAGGGGAGGAGAGAGAAGGGAGAGAGGCAAAGAGGGAGAGAGACATCAATGTATGGTTGCCTTTCACCTGCCTCCAGCTACAGACCTGGCTGGAGACCTGGCTTGAAACCTGGTTATGTGCCCTGGCTGGGAATCTGAACCGGTGACCTTTGGGTTCATAGGCCAGTGCCTTATCCACTCTGTCACCAGCCAGGGCGGTACTTTACAATTTTAACTTAAGCTAATATGTACTACCCATAAGTGTTTGGAGACCAATTTCTTTTAAGAAAATAATCCCCAAAGTTCCAACTCAGTGTTAAATTTAAGGAAAATCTATAGTAGAAAAGTAATTGGATGAATTCCCAAAATGGAGAATGACTCTGTGTGAGTACCACTGCAATTTAGATCTCTGCAGATATCCTGTCTGAGCAAAATTTGCTCTGCAGCTATTCTTCCTGGGAATCCCTAAGGTGAGCCATTTGTCTAGGTCCAGAGTGGAGGGTTCAAGGACATTTTCTACACCTGTGAAGATAAACAACTATGTGAAAAGCAGTCTCCAAAGTCACCCAAAGAATATTCTGGATGTAACCTACTAGTTTAAACACTCCACAGTTTTACAAATGGCAATAAATTAAATTAATAAAATCATATCATCTCTCTGTATCAGTATAGATAATAGGTATCTATATATCTACTAGTAAGCAACAAATTAGTCATGAATACAGAAGCTAGAAATAACAAATATTTATTATATCTCAGTTGGTTAATCAGACATTCTTATGGCATGGATTAACTGAATGCTTCTGGTTTAAAAACCAAACTGTCAGTGGGGTGTAGTCTTCTCTGAAAGTTTAGCTGCAGAGAATCACTTCCAGCCTCCCTTCCATGTGAACTGGCAGACCTGAGGTCCTCCCTGGCTATTTCTTGTCTGTAGACTCAGTTTGCCATATGGCTTCTCCATATTTCTTCACATAACATTGCAGTCCGCTTATTTAAAAATGAGGAATTCAAAAGACAGAGAAAGAAATCCCTTTTGGATATATATTAGTTACTTGAGTTTTTATGTTTTAAAGACTTAGAGATAGAAAACAAAGGTGGATTTTCAAAAATACTGCTTTTGGGGTCCAGAGACATTTTCACCTTTATTTCCTTCTCAATTCTGGGCTTCTGATTGCTCAGGGTACTGCAATCAGAACATTTTATCATAGTTTTCAGGAAGAAATTACCTCTAAATTATGCAAATTGCCTTAATCAACTGGATAAATCAGAGTATGAACAAAATGCAAAGTGTGTTGGAAATTCATTGATATGTTATCATATTCATCACTCTTATTGTTAGGGGATAGCCGAGAACCCCAGGAAAAGATGGGTTTCCTGTTTCCGATTTTGTTCTCTGGTATTTATCTGTGCTTCTTGTTTTTATTATTGTTATTGTCAGTCAATTTGGTAACAATGTACATAAAGTCATGAAAAAAGTGGATGGAATGCTATTGCTGACTGATTATAAGAGCAATTCGGTAATTTTTACAAGTTTTTAGTTTTATTGACAATGGAATTGATATAACTTTCTGTTGTTTTCTTCTTAAAGCAGAAAACAAGTCCTGGCTGGTGGCACAGTGGATAAGGCACTTGCCTGTGAAGCCAAAGTAGGCTGGTTCAATTCCCAGCCAGGGCACATAACCAGATTGCAAGCCAGGTCTCCAGCCAGATCTGTAGCTGGGGGCAGGTGAAAGGCAACCACATATAAATGTCTCTCTCCCTCTCTGCCTCTCTCCTTTCCCCTCTCTCTAAAAATAATAAATTAAAAAATCTTTTAAAAATAAAATAAAATAGAGAAATGCATTAAAAAGGTGCATACATCTTGACCTTGAAAGAGAATTCTAATTACATGAACAATTCTAATACACATAGTTTGATATAATGTTAAAATACCAACAATAGTCTTACATGTTTCAGTAATGAGGGAAAAGGATGACTATAGGGTCAAGAGGTAGAACTTGGAGTTGAGGAGAAGAATGAGGCTGAAGATTTATTAATTAATCTCAGGTTTCTATGTGGCTAACTTAACCATGTTACTTCTACTGAGGTCATGTACAGCATTCATAACAAAATCATTTTTCCTTTGGGCAAATGCTTTCAAATATATTTCTTTCATCAAAGAACCATCACATGCTACTATTGCAACTTATGTATTACACAGACTGACAGTAAATTCAGAGAGAGGGTCCTTGTTCAGCAAATTTTTCTCAGACCTCAGCACTGTATGCATTACCTGAGCATCTGAAAATTATTAGTGTTGGGTCTACTGCTTGGAAGTTTGTTCTTTATATAGTTTTTGATAAGGTATTAGACCTTGAAATAGTCTTTTCTTTCTTAGTTTGAGGTTTGACTATTTCATTACAAATATAATAAAGCAAATAATGAAGTAGATGAGATATTTTGTACTTTTTATATTGTAAAATAGAACCATAAACATTAATATTTTCTCCCTCTTTTTGAATTTGTTCAAACAATGCAATGATTTAGAGAGGAAATATCAATGAGGATTTTTAAAAAAGGGTTTTTTTTTGAGTTGCATACTTATAAAGCAGAATTTATGTAATGTTGTATACTTTCAGTTGGTTCATGCACAGAACATATTTTGTGTTAAAGATAGATTCAGATTTTGAATAATTTAAAAATTGAACCTGAAGAGACTTGACAAAAACACTGTTACTGACTTATTCATTCAGCAATTTCCAATTACCCAACAGACTTTTAGCAAGTGCTTCCCATTTTATGGGTTGTCTAAAGCTAACTAGAGCAGCAGTTTCCAACCTTTTTCATCTCATGGCACACATAAACTGATTACTAAAGTTCTGTGGCACGCTGAAAAAAATGTGATTTTTTGCTGATCTGACAAAAAAAAGGTATAATTTGTATTCGTGCACATCAGACAGCTACTCTTGTGTTGGTAGTTGTCATTTTTAAAATTTTGACAATCTAAGGGAAAAGAGGTCAGTGCTCCTGACCCAATAGTCAATAATTGAGTGTTTTACACATTCTATAGCACACCAGTGTGTCCTGGCGTACTGGTTGAAAAATCACGGGACCAGAGAAACAAGAAAGTGTTATAGGCATGTATGATAAGGAGTAGATCAAGATTGTTTTTAACTTAAAATCCCCAAATTTGCAGACACCGCACGGAGACCCGGAGCAGCTAGGGCTGTCTTCTCTAAGGTCTACCCACTCGGGGATTGTCCTCAAGCCTTGAGAGTTCCCACAGTGGCTTTTGGACTCTGTCCTGGGTCCCTATTTAGGGGGTTGGGCCTTATTTACCTGTTTGACTCAATGGAATCATCATGAGCGCCATGCCTAATAGAAACATGGTACCCCCATTGTTTTATGTTTCTCCAACCACTCTGTTTAGGAAACACAAGTAAAGTAACCAAACGTTCAGGCTCTAAAACAGTGACCTTTTAGGATACAGATAGGTCTGGCCAGAAGGAAGGCAAAGGAGGAAACTAGAAACGCCCGAGGCAAGGTGGTGAAGCCGTCTTCCTGGGGCTGCCAACTTAGCTGGGTGCACAATGGCAGGTCCCTCACCCCCAGGGGAAGAGGGGGTCAGGGCTCCCAGGGAGCAAGTGTGAGACTAGCCAGCGTGACTGGCCAAGGGAAAAGCCGAACTACCCCCTTCCAGTATCTAATTAAAGGTGGGACTAGAGGCTGCAGGTGGCAGGGAGCGACACAGCCGCAGGGGGAGGTGCCGTCCCGTCAGTCTAGTGTGAAAAGGGATGAGATTAGCTGGACTGCGTGGAAGTTTGGGCCGCAGAATTTAAACAAAGGGAAGGAAGAAGTGCTGGCCCTTCCTCTTGGACCCTGTAGGTGGGGGCCTGTGTTCCAGTTTGATCCAAGAATCCCTGTGGTGAATGGAGGCTCCGAGAGCACCTGCAGACGCCAAGAAGGGGCCTAAGGTCGGGCTGCCACCAGGAACAAGATCAGCCACCTGGATAATCGTGCTGTAGCGCCTGTGGTTCATTGCTTGCTCTGTTTGACCATCAAAGATATCCAAAAGAGATCATTGAAGGAGTCACTTTACACATATAATACATTGATGTTGATTTTAATATACGTGTGTTAAGAGTCCACATCCTTTAACCCTATAAAAATTTCTCACTGCATTTTAAAGGTGACCGTTTTTGCCACAGAAAGTATGTTGGCACAAACGTGGTGCTTGGTTGTCTGTGCCCTGTGTCAGTAAAGGCAGAGTGGAGAACGTTTTCACTTTTCTAAACCTCCTAAAACCCTGACTAGCCTGTCAGAATGGTCTTTAATAAAAGGCAAAGTGGCAGAATGGTGTACATGTAGCCTAAAAGAGCACTTTGTCTTACAACACTTAAAGTGTTTAACAATAAATCCTTTCCCATCTGTACAAGGAGCCTATATAGCTCCCTGTAGTTCAGCAAAAGGAAACTAAATAATAGACTTCATTTTAACAAACTACAGGTTTCTAGCAGGTAAGATTTGCAGCCAGAAGAATCTCATGTTAGAGGAACCTTGTGTCAGACTTGCTTGGACTCCTTTTTCCTTTGAGACTTACACGTTTATCTGAATAAATTCCCTCTTGATGATGCTATTGACATTAGGAGAATACCACTTTTAGATACAGTGAAACCTTACTCTGCACACTATAAATGGATTATATTTATTATTAATGTTTGTTTACACAGCCTCTAAAATTGCGTTCATAAAGCAAAGATTTAGAAAACTTCAACTTTGGCCAGAAGCAGACTTATTATTGAATCCCATGGGCATTATAGCAATTTGGTATACATCAGTAGCAAACTCTCAACTAATAAAATAAAACATGATCTCGAAGAGAGAAGAGCTAAGATTGAGAAAGGAAAATTATTAATTTTCTCTTAGAAAAGCAAGAAAATGAGAGGGGCTGGACCTCCGAAAGAAAGATACATCTGTTTATCTTTGCCAGCTTCCTAGATTTTGTTTCTCTCCATACTTAGTTAAACACCAGCAATCAAGATGAATAGATTCACATTTAAGATGACAAAGCTATTAGCAGCAATGATGTTAAACTAATATTTTCCCTTTGATAATGTAAATCACTATTTTTCAATGAAAAACTGGAGGTCCTATCAAAAATATTTTTGTCATGGGTGTCAGGCACTCCAACCAATAGTCAGAAGTAGGTCACATACACAGCACTTCATCTGAGGTTTAACTCTTGTTTTTATAATTATTACCATGTTTCTGATAGTATGCCCTCATCTCTTTCTCAGATTATATTTCCACTTAATTTTAAGGATGTGTTTCCTTTTTCTTTCTAGAAAAGATAGTACCAATTTCTTACCATTTTTACCTTGAGGGTTTGATGGAATTCACCACATGTAAACATGTGAACTTGGTGCTTTCTCTTTTTGAATATTGTGCATTTGTCAAAACCCATAGGCCCTTACAACTGAAACTTAAAGTTTGTACCTTAAAAAATTAGTTTGGGTATCTACGGGTCCTAAGAAAAAGTGCAGACTGTGGTAATAATTCTAATTTATTACAAATGTATGAAACAGTCTCATTGAAGGGAGATGTACTGACCTAAGTAACCATGGAAATGAGTGGAGCCTGGGGTTGGTGAGATCCAAGTCCAAATATGCTGTGTGTGGGTAGTGTATGCTACTTGAGACAGTTTTCCCACAGGGTTTTGTGCCAACAATTCCAGTGCTACTATACATGTATTCTAGAGTTGAATAATTGACTATAAAGATGGTGGATCACTTCCCTCACTGTTTCTCACTGATGGAGTGGAAATTTAAAGACCAGAAAGGGAAGAAGGCTAGATCAATCCATGTGTGTTTAACTTAATATCCACATAGATGGCTGCATACACAAATATAGATATGTGTATGAATACAGATGAGTATATACACATATATTTCTTTCCTCTGTCAGCTGGGGGGTCTAAAATATAATATATCATTACCAACAAATACATCTGTCACCTAGATCTTTGTTTCTAATACCAATCTCGAATAAAAGGAACCAGGGAGCTCATTAGAAGTGGATGAGTCTAGGGGTATGGCAGATTATGTAAGTACAATGAGCATAGAGCATCTTTGAGTGCCTGCAAGTAAGAAAGTGCTAAAAACAAAACAAAAACAAAAAAATTATTGTAGTATATCAGATGAACACAGCAGGCAAATAAGAGTTTCCAAGGACCAAAGCTGCAATAATTTGTGCAAATAAAATAAATAAAATAATATCGGATTTTAATTTAAATTATGAAAGTAATATTCACCAATCTGTAGTTATAGCATTAAATAATTGAATAAATTAATAAATGGGCTAAAAGGGACAAATTTCCCATGCATAAGAATTTCAAAAATATTTTATAGACACTTCATGCTGAAGAAGGGCACAACTCCCCACATCTTAATTGTGGGATCTATATATTGACTTTCTTCCAAAGAGAATACTATGGAAAGAGGAAAAAACTAGACTAACTATAGTAGTAAAACCTGGTAGGCCATATTTGACAGCCATTCAAGACCAATATTAGGTCATAAACCATGCTAATAATATGTACCCTGGATATGATGTGGTGACAATGACATTTTAACTCTGTGTTTTTCCTCCCTAAACCCATAACCCAGTCTATCTATCAGAAAAAAAGTTAGATATTTCTAATAAGAAGTTCTACAATATGCCTGACTAGTATAACTCAAAACTGTCAGTCATCATAAACAAGGAAAATCTGAAAAACTGTTAACAGCCATGTAGAGCCTAAAAAAGCAGGATAACTAAATATAACATTGTATATTGAGTGAGTTGCTAGAACAGAAAAATGACACCACTTAGGTGACAGGATAGGGACTTTCAATAATAATCAATATCGCTTCGTGAGTTGTAGCAAATATGTCATACCAATATAAGATGTTCATATGGAAAACTGATTGCAGAGGCATATGTGGGAATTAGCTACACTACCTGCTTAAGTTTTCTAATAATAAAAAATATCATGGGGTTACTTCCTGATTATAAACACAGACCCAGGGAAATGTCCCAGGACTAAATATACCTCCATAAATTAGCCACTCCAGCCTGGTAATTAATAAAGTTCATTAAGGAAAATGCACATTTGAGATGCATCTGGGACAGCTGCATATTCTCTGCACCATTTAGCAAGTGTCAAAGAATTATATAGAACAAAAGCTGAAGTGGGGTGGGATAGTCATGGGAACTGACACGTAAATATCACCAAGTACTAGAAATTACGTGCTTCACCTGGTCAGGACATCAACCTACCTGGGGAATAGCACACAGCAGGAAGCAGGGAGAGGTGCTAATTTATGTCAAAATGAGCATCAATTATGATCAGACAGTCTCTAAGGGGGCTTTTTGGTAAGGGTTCTCCATTCCAGCCTAGGCCAGTTTGCTGGCCAAACATGGAATAGTCTCTTGTCCACATTGGTCACTTTTAAGTCAAATTGAATCAACATGAATCAACACAATATAAAACAGTGAATTCAAACTGATATATGTGTTAAGTATTATAAAGCAGTCTCTTTAAAATATTGACACATTTCATCAAGGTATAATTTTTCTTACTATTTGGTGATTGCTATTGATATGAGGCATCAGCATGCATTTCATTTGCTCTATCAAACCACCTTTCCCCTCAAGCCTACAGCATTGCTAAATAGACTAAAACCTTAATCAGTGCCTCTAGTAAGCTTAGCATTTAGGGTTGTTTTTGCAAGTTAATTAAATAGAAATTAACAATATAATTTATTTAACACTTTGTTACAAATCAATCACTACATATAATTAAAATATGACACTGAGGCCCTGGCTGATGGCACAGTGGATAGGCACCATCCTGTGAACCCAAGGATCGCTGGTTCAATTCCCTAGTCAGGGCACATAACCAGGTTGCAAGCCAGGTCTCCAGCCAGGTCCTTAGCTGGAGGCAGGTGAAAGGCAACTATACACTGATATTTCTCTCCTCTCTTTCTCCATCCCTGACTTTCTCTCTGAAAATAATAAATAAAATATTTTATATTTTTTTATATATTTTAATATCATATATATATATATATATATATATATATATATATATATATATGGCACTGAAAGAATAACAAAAGTGAAACTTTAAAACAGCCAAAGATAAATCTAAGTCCTTTCACAAATAATACAACTGCTTCTCTCAAAGGTATAAATTTCGGACAATTTCTTTGTTGTGTTTTCACCTACATAAAAATCTATAGGGTATATCTTTCTTCTAAAAATCAACATAATGCCTTGGCTGGTAGCACAGTGGATAAGGCGCCAGCCTGCAAACCCAAAGGTTGCTGGTTTGATTCCCAGCCAGGGCACATAACCAGGTTGCAATCCAGGTTTCCAGCCAGGTCTATAGCTGGAGGCAGGTGGAAGGCAACCATACATTGATGTTTCTCTCCCTCTCTGTCTCTTTCCCTTCCTCTCTCTCTAGAAATAATAAATAAAATATTTTTAAAAATCAACATAATAACCAGAATATATTTCATCAGCAATCATTTCACTTTTCAGGATAATTATCGGCACTCTACAATTATTAGACTAGCTTTCCCATAGATTAACAGGAGTTAAATTTTAGTTCTCAAGATTCAGCAATGCATTTCAGTGTGTGTATTCCTTTTACAAAACACAAGATATTACATTAGCACAATGAAGTTTAATTAATTAAATGTATCATTATTGTTTTAGTTTGTGAGGGCTGACACAACAAAACACCTCAGACTGCATAGTTTATACAACAGAAAATTATTTTTTCATGGTTCTGGAAAAATCTAACATCAGTGTGACAGTGGGTTTGGTTTCCTTTGAAAGACCAGTCCTTGGAGTTCAGATAACTGTTTTCTACATATAGTCACATTAGGGGTTAGGAGTTCAATATATGATTTATGGGGAACACAAAACCATACAGTCAACATGGATGGAACTGGAGAGTATTATGCTTACTGAAATAAGCCAGTCAGTGAAATACAAATACCATATGATCTCACCCATTACAAAACAATAATGAACAAAACAAACAAATAAACAAAACAGAACCAGATACATGAATACAATGAACAGACCTTCAGTGGGAAGAGGGCAGAGGGAATGGGGAGGGGAGGAGAAGGCAAAGAAGGGGAGCAGTTTAGTCAAGGAACTAGTATGAAAGAACCATAGACATGGACAACAAGTGGGATTGACTTTGTCGGGGACTGGGTGGGTAGGGAAGGGGAAAGAAGGGATGGATGTAATACAACAACAATAAAATTAAATTAAAAAGTGAAATTAAAAGGTTTAAAACTGACTTTTTATCAGGGAATTAGACAATGATTCCAATTTCATTTTATTTTCTATAAACATTTTACTTTTCATTTTATTTCAAATGTTTATTCACTGGGTGATGAATTGCATACCCACTCAAAGGAACTTGCTCTTTGTTCTTTTAACCTCTTCGCTTTTCTACCCGTCTAAGTTTTCTATCTCTTCGCTTCTTATTCTAAATAATTTATGGTATTGAAATATTAAAATAATCCACAGATTTGGATTCAAGAACCAAAATAGATCAGTTAGTCAACTTTGCTTTTATGGTCACATACAGTGCAAAATTACATTATCATTGCCATCATCATTATTATCATAATCATCAACACAACAGCCATGATTTTGTTTTATATCCCTACAATTTTAGGTACATATTTTTCAACTGTCTTTACATATGACAATATTCTCCTACTATTATTTTCAAAGTAGGTGCTAGAAAATAATGTTCTTCTTCTTCCATAGTCAATTGATAATTATATTCTTACCATTATTATTCATGTTTAGAAAAATTTCTTCAATTTTAAAACTTATTATTGTAAATGTTAGGTTATAATTGTGGCAAATTTGTGAAAAATCTTTGCTATAGGCTGAATCTTTGTGTCTCCCAACAATTTGTTTTCAAACCCTAATGCCCAACGGGATACTATTAGGAGGGGGGATGGCAGGTCTTAGATTACGAGGGAAAAGCCGTCATGAATGAGACTAAAGCCCTTATAAAAGAGGCCCTGGAGAGCACTTATGCTCTTTCCACATATAAGGACTCTGCATGTTGAGGGATATAAAGCAAGAATCCTACCAGGCTGGCTACTTGATTTGGGGCTTACCAGCTTCCAGAACTAAGAGAAATAAATGTTGGTTATTTATAAGGCACTAAGTCTATAGTACATTTGTTAAAGATTTTATTTATTATTTTTAGAGATAGGGGAAGGGAGAGAGGCAGAGAGGGAGAGAGACATCAATGTATGGTTGCCTTTCACCTGCCTCCAGCCACAGACCTGGCTGGCGACTTGGATTGCAACCCTGGTTTTGTGCCCTGGCTGGGAATTGAACCAAGGACCTTTGAGTCCACAGGCTGTCGCCTATCCACTGAGCCACCAGTAAGGGCTGTAGCACTTTTTTCATAGTATCCTATAGAGGCTAGGATAGACTTGATTCAGTTATTTTTTATATATACACACAAATGCAATTCAAAATATTTGTGTAGTAACAAGTTCTGAAATTGACAACTCTGTTTACAAAGTTTGCCTCTGATATTTCATGAGAGTAAACTATTATAATTTTAAATTATGTTCATTGATGTTAGTATTTTGTGCCAAATAAGCAAACAAATATTGTTTTTACATTCACATGACTTAATGTTATTATGCAAATGCATATATTTTCTTTAATGAATTACTATTTTTTGAATAACATGTTTCCATTTGTTTCTCAACGTCAAAATAATTCCTGTTTATGTTATTGTTTCTGTCATTCTGTTTTACATTTTTTCCATTATATTTTTATTTGAAATTTTCTTAGTTTATTAATAAATTAATGTAACAGTGAATGAAGATATCCTGCAAATTATAATTCTTCAGTTTCTTAGTTATTTTATTAAACTCTTCCAGATTTCTTGCCAAACTGATCTTAAACATTTTTTAGCTTAATCAGCACCTCGAATAAACATTTGACACCTCATTTGCATTTGTTTCTCTTCCAAATGTTTAAAAATATAGGTTAGAGTCTTTAAAATATTGCTTTATACATATTGTAAAATTTGGCGAACTTTATAATGTGCAAGTTATATCATTACATCTATCCATTAAAATTCAACTTCAAGTGTGTTTAAAATACTCCATCACTGAACCGAAAATAACACATAATTACTTTAAAATACCAAAGGAGTCAACAACTTCAGGAGATGTGCATTTTCTTCAACAAGGTTAAAGCAAAGAGCAACACATAGCACATATTATGTATAATTATTAAGGTTTTAAAAGGTGCATCAGTTCATTTTCATCACCCTTCCAATCAGCTTTGTGTCACTGAACTGACAGTGAATATTGTTCAAAAGCAGGGTATTCATTCAGAACTTGTTTCACTTGGTTGAATAAAGTCACAGATAGAGAGTTTTCTTTGATGAAAAATTTGAAACCATTCAAAGAGTTTTCTGTTAGAACAATTGGGCACAATACTCTCCAACTGACCAGTATGTTGTGCCCAAGGTTTTTAAAAATTTTTATTTAGTTTGCTATATATCAATTCAATCTGTATTATTTATTACTTTATTAATTCATTATCTACAATAAGTCATTATTTAATTTTAATCATTTTCCAAATGTTCATGGAACAATTTAGCAGAGTTAGCACTTACTTGGATTAAGTTTTTATTTTGAAAATCACTAGTTTTAGAAAATTACTTTTTCTATTGAAAGTAAAAAAATAATAGTTGCAACAACTATTTTTCAGGCTTTCAAAATAACATAAAATACTCTGTTTTATTTAATCTTAAAAATATTTATCTAGTGAATTGTATTTAATTGGTGTATAATCCAAATACACACAACATTCTGTGCTCTACAAAGTGTTCATGCCCACTGAAGGGTCTTACTGTGTACATACAGTCTGAAAACCTGAAATTGTATTGTTGATGTTGAAATAAATTTGCAATTTTACTATAATGGAAATTGCATTTTATCTTATTTATAATTGTATGAGAAGCATCACTTCTTCACTGCATACCCTAAATTACAATCTTATTATTATCAATAGTTTTAATATGATTTATCTTTCATTAGATAGTGTTGGTATAAATTATCATTTATTATAAAAGTCCATAGTCCAAAAATAGGCTTCTTTTCAAAGTCCATACATTTATCAAAATGAAGCTATTATTAAATTTGTACTTTTTCTATTGACTCTAAATTGTGCTTTTCTTTATTTTAATTTTAGTATAGTTGTTGAAGTTACCTTTATTCTTATAAACAAATTAGAAAAATTATTTTATTATTTACATTATGTGTTTCTTTGTACTTTTCTTATTTTTCTAAATTCAGTAATTATAGTCAATTGTGTTAAATATACATTTTTGACATTTAGGAGACCTATCAGTCTTTCTTTAAACTTACATTCTTATGTCTTCTACTGAGAAAGTTCTCCTGTTAATATTTAAAAAAAACTAAAATTGTGTTTATGCATATTAATATGTTTATACATATTAATTTAAATAAGTTTTAAAATTGAAGCCCTAGTTGGTGGCTCAGTGGATAGGCTCTGGCCTGAGAACCCAAATGTCACTGGTTCAATTCCCCAGCCAGGGCACATAACCAGGTTGCAAGCCATGTCTCCAGCCAGGTGCACAGCTGGAAGCAGATGAAAGCCAACCATACATTGATGTTTCTCTCCTTTTCTTCCTTCCTCTCTGCCTTTCTCTCTAAAAATATGAATAAAATCTTTTAAAATAATAAATAAGTAAATAAAATTGATACCATCTTTATGTATGCATTGGATTACTGTTGAATATATGTGTGACAATTATTCCTGCAAGTGACTTTTGCAGTGTTTATTATAATTTTGGATGTTGTGGCATCCAGAACCAGAGATTACTTTAAGACAGGATTCATCAGACATGAAAGATCAAAATCTAGTATGTCCAGGTACGTAAACCATGAACCTTCATAGACAGACTTAATTCCTAATTGTATACTGCTGCGTATTTCCCCCTATGAATCACAGAATATTGATAAATTCTCTTTTGCATGATCTCAACAAAGTTTGTAAGATATTTTTATGTAATTCATTTATAGGCTATTATTATGTTCCAATGAAGGAGAAAAAATCTTTATTTTAGCTATGTGGACTTTATTTTAGCTGTTTACAAGTTTATGTGTCTGATGATGAGAATGATTTTCAACAGACTAGAATTATTCTTGTTTCTCTTATAAGAGCCACCATGCTCTTATTTTCTATACTAATACCATAAGACATGTAATTTTGAGAAAAGACCACAGGCTTTGCATAATTGTGAGCCTGTGTTGTGTGCAGACTATTTATAGTATCATTCCTACATCAAATGCTTACCAGTAAACCAAATATATGTAGAAGGTATTGGGAACCACACCAATATATTGCATTAAATTAAATTACATATATTCATAATCCAATTCCCCTTAAACACATTAAGTGAAGGTGGCTGTTTTATCTGCACCTGTTACAAAAAGGAAAATGTGACAAAAAATCAGAATGCAGAGCAGTTCAACCAAACATTTCATTAATTTTGAAAATTTCACAAAAATTTATGAACACAAGGATACATTTGTAGAATACTTCCAAGATCATTAGAAGAATTGGTATGGTGCACAAAGTTCAGTAAAAGAAGGTAAAAGAAACTTTAGTTTCATTATTTTCAACATAAATTTATCTGAACAAATAGTGTTATCAAAAAGTTTTTTGTGCTAATGAATAAAATAAAGTTTTACAAAATAATAAAAACTGATTAAATAATCAGAAAAGTCCTCTCTTAGTAGGACATATTTCAGCTTCTCTAAATGACTATTTGGTGTGAGCATGGCTGCTATTTGTGGATGAATATTTATAGCAGATGGAAAGACAGTGCAAATCCCCACAGATTGTCCTCAGATCCAAAGAATTAAAAGAGTTTAGAGAGACCATGAGGGAGAGAGGAAGGTAGAAGATGAGATCAGAGTGACTGACAGAGAGACAAGGGTATGTCAACAAGCGTGGTGTGGCATGTGAAGGAGTTGGGGAGAAGAGCACAAAGTGACAGAGGTGGGGATCTGAGGGACTTTATAAGAGCTTTACAGAATCTCATCTATATTTAGCTATTACAGCTACTACTTTTTGAATCTAGTTCTGAGTTACTTTCCATTGGAGTTATGATAAATGAAAACATAAAAATCAAATTGAACATAACACATGCAATGCAATTTTGCTGTTAGTATTATAACTCTATAGGCGTGCCACTTTTCACCATTTAAGCATGATTTATCCCCTTAAAATGTTGACTTATTCTAAATCTATATTTATGTAATCTCAGGCCCAATATTTGGGAAAAATGAAAACTGTATCATGAAATTAAATGTTCATATCTAATTCTAGATGGCATCTAGTTTTTTGCAATAAAATGTTTAATTAAATAGGCAAATTAAATTTTTTAAATTCTAACAAGAGATAAATAATATTAATGTGCATGCTTTTTACTATATTAACACAGCATTCTCTAAAGTAATCTATGAGATAAACATAAAATCAAATATAATTTTATCAGTGAATTTACTCATTTGGTAAATAGCATGTGAACAGACACCTAGAAAAAACTGAAGCAATTATATTTAAGAACAATGGGGAACAGTCTCCCACACAGAGGAAGCAGCACATGTGAAATATCTAAGGTAGGGACCCACTTAACATGTTCAAAGAACAATTCAGAGATGGGTGTGACTAAGTCAGAAAGAGAAAAATGCATTAGGAAAGCTCAAGGGAAGAACTGGAGGTGGCACCAGAAGGCACGGCACTAAAAACCTACTACATTTATGCATCAGGACTAATTTGAGAACCTGATCATATTTGTCCTTGTGGCCTATGTTAAGTGTATTATTTTTATTTTAACAAAAATGGGATGTCATTGAGGATTTTCAGCAAAGATGCAATACATTCTGACTTCCATTTAAAAGTGTAACTCTGGCTCTAAGGTTGAAAATAGACTGTAGAGGAATCTAAAATAAGTTGTGTGCATGTCAGAAAAAAAATTAAAACTATTTAAAAGAATAACACAAAAGATTGAACCCTAAATTATAAAAGTTACCATGTCAGATTCCAATAAGAAATCACCATATGGTCCTGACTGGTGTAGGTCACTTGGTTGGAGTGTTATCCCACAAAGCAAAAGTGACCAGTTCAATTCCCATTTGGGTATATGACTGGGTTAGGGGTTCTGTCTCATTCAGGGGGCATTTGAGAGGCAACAGATCAATATTTTTTTAAAGCATCGATGATTCTCTCCATCTCTTTCTATCTCCCTTCTCCTCTCTAAATAAATAAATATTTAAAGAAAGAAATTACTAGATGTACAAAAGAGTAGGAAAGGATAAGCCATTTTGCAATATGTTAAAAAAAAATAGATACCATTTACAATTAACCCAACAAAGTCACTTATATGTATTTACCTAAAACATATTAAAAATTCATGCACACATAAATCTTTGGCTCAGATGTTTATGTTGGTTTTCTTTATTCTCTTTAAAAACTTGAAAGAAATACACATTATTGTTTATCTAGGAAACTGATAAAGTTATTGTGATATAGACATTAAATGATATGCTAAGCAACAACAAAAAAATGAATAAATACAAGTACAGGCAACAAAACACATGATAACATACACAAAACTCAGTGTACCTACTAAATGGCATTAGCCAGGCTCAAATGACTAAAATCACATATATAAGATTCTCAAATAGGTAATATCATAGGGACTGAGAAGAAATCAGTGATTGCCAGAACCTGGGATAAGGAGAGGAGTTGAGTAGAGAATGTGACTGAGAAACATTCTGAAAGTGATAGAATTGTTAAAAATTTTGATTTTATTGGTGGTTATATGACTTGATGGGTTTGTAAAAAATGTGTAAAATAGAAGAATATTATACTTTGTGTAATATGGACCTTGAAAAAGTGATTAGGAGTAGATAAGAAAAACCTTTAGATAGCACCTCAATAAAATGAAATGCTTGCAAATACAAATTATGAGAGCTTAATGAATAGAGACAAAGTGAAAAACCTTATATCTGTCTATTAAAGACTCTATATCCATGTAAAGAAAACAAAATAATAACCTGAGGGATAACTATAAAGAAATATATTAATGAAAAGTTCAAATAAAAATAAAACTTTCTAAGTTGATCTATAAATATATAATTATAAAAGTCTTCTAACATCATCTTATATGGACATGAGTAAGTTTAAGTGGTATAAGAAAGAACATGATAAATATAATCAATAGTCTCAAAAATAGAATGTACTCTTTCACTCAGTACTTTATGTAAAAATTCCTTATATAAAAATTATGATGGCAAATACTTTACAATAGTAATTTAAGGTTTTATCTATTTTTAAGAACACATTATCGCTATGTGCTATAAATGTTCATTGTTAACTATCCTATACCCATTAATGTGAAAAGATTACTTGTCTCTGTGTTTTACTCTTTATTCAATCCCAGAGACTTCCATTTTGCTTTCTCCTGCTTCCCTATTCTACCACTAATGCATTTCATGTAAGCTTTCTTAGAACTCCTCCTTTGATTCTAATGTATAAAATAAGCTACAAAACTACCCTAATGTCTTGGTTGGTGGTTCAGTGGATAGCCACCAGCCTGTGAACTCAAAGGTTGCTAGTTCGATTCCCAGCCAGGGCTCATAACCAGGTTGCAAGCCAGGTCTCCAGCCAGGTCCTTAGCTGGAGGCAGGTGAAAGGCAACCATACATCAATGCTTCTCTCTCTCTCTACCTTTCTCCCTTCCATCTCTCTGGAAATAATAAAAAATATAAAATCTTAAAACTACCCTAATGTGGAGCATCTTCTCAATTCATTGAGATTTTGCTTCCCAGCAATTATCTTCAGCTTGGCTCAAGTAAACTTATAAAACTTATCTACAGATTTGGACCTTTCTTTTGTCAACAGGAGCATATAAAAATGAGAAACAAAATAAAACAAAACAAAAAAAAACTCTCATTCAAAGTCTAAAAGAACTCTAAGTCAATAATAAAAAAAGACAAACAGGTAGAACCAAGATGGCGGAAAAATAAGTGGAGCTACATACACCAATCTCCTCCCAACACCAAACTGGAATTACAACTTAATTAGGGAGAAATCATCCAGAATAACCAACAGAACACCAATTGGAGAGAAGTCTTATTACCAGGGACAGAACAGAAGAGCCAATTCATCACAATGTGACCAAGGTGCCTAAAACTGACCACTGATCACAGACTGATTCGATTAATGACTAAAGGAGACAGACAAAGACAGTGGACCTCTGGTAGTCTCCAACTGGCTGACTAGGCCCAGACTGGGACACAAGCTGACATCACCAAGCACAGATCCAGGAAGTATAAAAAGTGGACCTCTACACCACAGAAGGTCACACCACTAAGACAGTATATCAAAGCAGACCAATCCAAGAAGCAGAAACAAACAAGAGTCACCTAAAATGGGGAGACAAAGAAATAAACACTTGGAAAATGGAAAGGAAGAATCCCCAGGAAGAATGCAAAATGAAATAGAGGCAAGCACATTCTCAGACATGGAATTCAAAATAATGATGATAGAGAAGTTCAATGAGCTCAGCAAGTTCAAAGAAAACTACAAACAACTCCAGGGGAATAACATAGAACTCCAGTGAAGCTACAAGGAACTTACTGAGAATTACACCAGCATTAAAAAGGACAGGCACCATCAATAAAAGCCAGGAGGAAATGAAGAATACTAGTTCTGAATTGAAGAACACAATAGAAGGAATCAAAAGCAGGCTAGAGAAAGTAGAGGATCAGATCATTGAGCTGGAGGGCAATGTAGAAAAATGTTCCCAGGCAGTGCAACAAAATGAAAAAAGACTGAAAAAGAATGAAGAGGTTTTAAGAGAGCTGCAGAACAACATGAAACATAATAACATCCATATAATAGGGATACCAGAAGGAAAAGAGGAAGAGCAAAGGATAGAAAACCTGTTTGAAAAATTAATGACAAGAAAACTTCTCCAACTTGAGGAGAGAAAAATGTCATGCAAACTCAGGAAGCACAGAGGGCCCCAAGGAAGATGAACCCAAACAGGCCCACTCCAAGACACATCATCATAAAAATGGCAAATTTCAAAAGCAAGGAGAGAATCTTAAAAGCAGCAAGAAAGAAACAGCTAATAATATACAAAGGGGCTCCCATAAGGTTATCAGCTGATTTCTCCACAGAAACACAATAAGCCAGAATGGAATGGCAAAAACTATTTCAAGCAATGAAAAACAAAGGCCTGCAACCAAGACTACTCTACCCAGCAAGGCTGTCATTCAAAATGGAAGGTGAAATCAGGAGTTTCCCAGACAAAAGAAGTCTAAAAGAATACATCTCCACCAAACCAGCATTGCAAGAGGTGCTAAAGGGTCTGCTTTAAGAAGACGAAAAAACAGAGAGACAGACAGAAACACAGATTTAGCCCCTGCCCCATAATAGAAACTCAATAAATGCTTGCTGAACACAAGGCCACAGATGAAATTGCATCCACAGCTGACTGTTTTACTGTAAACTCATGAGAGAGCCTGAGACAGAAGAACTCCACTAAGCCATACACTGATACCTGTGCTGCTGTAGCTATAGGATAATACATATTTGTTGTTTAAAAAAAATAAATAAAATAAGACAAACAAGCCAATAAAAAATGAACACTATACCAGTAACTCAAAATTTTGGCTACATTTAAAGGCTGACAACACCAACCAAGCAACAGTGAAGGTGTAATGCTACTAGGATTCTAATTCATTGCTGGTACGAGTAGAAAAGGTACAACTTCTCTAGGACACTGCAGGAAACTTAAATTTACAGCTACCTTATAATCAATAATTCCACACCAAGGTAAATTCCCCAGAGTAACATAAACATCTGTCCTCAAGAACCAGTTTAAAAAATAAATGTTCATAGCATCTTTATCATAACAGCCCCAAATTAGAATCTAAGCAAATTATATACTAACAATAAAATATCATACACCAATAATATGTAATGAAATACTAACACATACAGCAACATGCATTAATTTCAAAAGGAATATGCTGAGTGAAAGGAAATAGCACATAATTTGTTATTCTACTCGGATGAATGTTAAGAACAGAGACAGAAATAATATGTTATGATGGGAATCAGATCAATGTTTGCTTCTGGAGTGAGAATAATTGACTATGCACAGGATGAAAATAATTTTCCCTTTGTCTTTCCAGATTTTTGTCTGAAACTCTACTGTGATAGGGAACATTAACAGAAGAAAAACAAAGAGAGGTTTAATAATATTTTACCTCCTATAGACCTGGGAAATACCCAGGAAAACTTGAGTCAGTCCCAGAAAGGCTCAAGCCACCAGCTTAAATGACATTTCAAGCTAAGCACTAAAGATATTGGGGAAGAGGAACCAGTTAGGGGAAGCTAACAGAAAACATATCATAAGTAAGACTATTATGCGGATTTAGGTCATTGCCTTCTCCATTCATAAATTTCTGCAGATTTAGTGATCCTCCTCATTTTTGGCATAGAGAGGAGACAACCTTAAAAATAAAAATGTATCTTATAAATGTAGCAGTCCTACAAAAGGATAACTTCTACTTGGTTTTCAGAGTTTTTCTGTCTGCTGTTTCTTAAAAATATCCATTCTAAAATAATTGCTCTGCTAAAAAAATAAAAGCATATTTGGTGTGTCAAACTCTGCTCCCTTTCAACTTTGACGACACTTAAGGGAATTATCTGAGGTTGATGAGAAGTGAGCTAAATTATGTGCACATCTGTCAAAAATTATTCAAATTAATTTAAGATTCATATATTTACCTAATTATTTAAAAACAGAAAAAGTAGGTGCTTCTTGGAAAAGTGTTTTTGAAATTGATTAGATTAGAGGAGAGAAATTATGCATTTTATTATAAATCTTGTAATAGTTTAAAAATATTTAATATGTTTAATTAAAAAAGAAAATTAAGAGACATGTACAAAGTGTTGTATTAAAGTAAATTAAGCAAGACAATTGAAATTTGTAGGCAGATATGGTGAGCTTTAAAAAAGCTCTCTAAGAGGGGAAGTTGATTTAAATTTATATATATATTTATCTTTTTGTTTTCCGAGCATTGAGCCTTTGTCCAGGACTACCTTGGATATCCAACTGCTTAGAAGATTAAAATTTGTTACAATAGAATCAAAGGAGAAATTCCTAAACATTATTATTTTTTGACATTTCAAATGGATTATACACATGGCAAAAGCTTTGCAAGCCAAGCTATTATCTTGAGAGAGGATTTTCCAAATCCCTATATTAGTCTTTAGCATATTGACCATTGCAATTGAGACAACTCAAATAACTGAACTTCCTTGAGGTGAGGAGAGGATGCAGGTTTCACCTCTACAGCTAAGCAAAAAGAACAGAAGAGGCATGAAAACAAATGCAGCTTCTTTCCCAGCTAGGAAAGGAGGAGAGAGAATTTAGTGAAATAAATCTTACCCTGAAGGCAAAGGGAGGTGCCATTGGTTCTGCTGTCCATTTAGGGCCTAAAAAAGGATCCCTTCCTTCACAACCAACAGCCATCTATGGTCTGGTCGTCACAAGTTGGCAGCACAGCATGATCGGGCAGAGGTAGGCTAGAAGGCTCAGTTCTCTGAGCTGCCTCCGATTCTTTTGTAGTATAAAGATCCCCCACAAGCATCAGAGGGATCTCTAGCAGGAAAATGTTGAGAATAATAAACAGAAAAGGTCATTTAAATTGGCATTGGGAGGACGTACATGGGAGCTTTCATGGCCTATGACCCATTCATTGTCAATCAGCCCAAACAGATAGAGACATACTTTCCTTCTCCGACAGGAGGATGGTTTTTCTACTCTACTACTCCAGCTGGGAGAAGGAGACTGTTCCCCATCCCTTCTTCTTTCACCCACAACCACTCAGCTAATGAAACACTGTCCATTGGAAGAAACTGGGAATTACCAATGTAGTGGCTATGTGGTTTTTCATTAACTGAGTTTCAATGGTGATAAAGTGTGCACTCACCATACCCCCATGTTAAACCACTCTCTCTTCTTTCCACTACTATTATTTAAAATATATAATTATTTTGTTTCTACCATTTCATTTCATTTAATTCTATATATTCTTCTTGATTCTTACTCTTTTCTTCTCTTGTAATTGGACTCTCCCAAAACATTATCCAAGAGGGATAAAACTAAGTTAATTTTCTAAAATTGGTTAAAAAAAAAATAATGTAATAATTTAAATATAATTTTATTTTTCTTGTTTACTCTGTTAGTGGATTGTAATTGAGTAACTGTCAACATATCAAATCATCTAAATTCTTCTCTCTTGGTAGCTGAGGGGTAGGATAGCAAGAAAAAGAGGCTTCAACAGCTAGAGACATATTTAACAGTATTTTTTTTGTCTTATTGCCAAATTGGTTCCCAAAACACCACCCAAACAATCTGTTGATAAATAGGCTATTGTTCTGTCATATTCTTTGAGCATCTCAGAGACATAAAAGCTGTGTTGAGAAATTTATTGAGGTTTTAAAGACATACTTATGGTCGTTTACATAGAGGGAAGTTGATAAGAATTAGATAAGAACCATTACGATAATTTAGGACTGATGGCTGAATGAGACTAGAATTTTGAGATATGGAAATTAAAGAGACTGCCATATGAACTCCCATTTAAATGGTTTATATTGAGAAATAATTAGGTCTTATGAAGTTACTAGAATCAACATCAAACTAATATTTGCAACTTTTCCTAGGAAAGAGCTTCCTAGATAGAATAGTAAAGTTATTTTGGTGAAAACAATGGATTAGCATATTAATGTAGATAATAAACTATGTATATGGTATTGACTTTCATGAGAATTAGCAAAAGTTTGTTGACATATCTGTAAACTATACAATAAATGATGATAATTAAATAATAATCTAGCCATATGAAAAGTATTATTATTTTAAGCTCTCGCATAAGTTGGATAAAGGAAGAAAATGAGAGGGTAGAGGATTTTAGTTGATAAGGCAGAATATCATTTAGAGTTACCTAAAATAGCATGCTCTTTCTCATAAGATAAGATACCAGTCACAATTAAATGATTCAAATCATAATTACTATTACATATCATCTTAGATTAAATCATGCTGTATTAATAAATAATCACTACAAATCTCTGAGGTTTACAACAGAAGATACATATTCTTCTTTTACTTTCCCTTGCCCCCTATTCTCCTGAGTAGCATGTTGATGAAGCAACATATCCATCATAGTGAGCTGCCATTCTGTTCCCCATTATCCTTATTCTTGGAACCAGTGAATAGAGCAGCCTCCTTCTAAGGCACTGCTTTCTCATGGCAAGTAAAAAAGAAAAAGTCATGGCAGAACAACTCAACATTTCTGCAACAGAATTACTTCCAAACAGAAGTAATTCACAGTACTTCTGCTAATAATCCATTAGGTAAAGCAATTCACTGGCAATATCCAAGATCGGTGTGTGTAGAGAAGGGGTAGGGTTGAAAGTAGAAGAATACATAACCTCCCACAGAAAAGGTGGTGAGCATTTTTTAAACATCACAATTTCCATGATGACAAACTATAGAGGGCTGTGTATTGGGTAGAACTAGAAAATGCTTAGTATATATACCTCCATCAGTAATGTTCTATTGTTTTTTTAAAGTCTTATTTCTTCACTTATGAAATGGTTATGATATTGCCATGCCATTTCAGTTTTCTGTGGATCAAATAAGACAAATTTTGGCAAAGTAGTAACTGGTACTAGATTGTTTAACTTCCTAAACTTCTCTAATTTCCTAGGAAATAGTTCTAAAATAAGGTTTACTCTTAGATAAACATAAAGTGTAACATTTTTTGAAATTGATTGTTAACTATTTTACTAGACCTTTATTATTATTTTAAATATAGTTTCTATTAAAACTTTCAAAATATAAAATGATAAAATATATAACATTAACAAAAGTCTTATATGAGCTTGGTAAAATGATCTAAACACCACTTAGGAAGTCTAATAAATTCTCATAGTACCTTATTTTGTGGGCTATTCCTCATATTTGTATTTGAAGTGGGTCAGTAGTTATCCATATTGAATATAAGTAAATAAAATATAATGACATTAAATGGCCAAAAACTATATGTCATGTCAGAGATCATGTCCTTGGAATCTCAAAACCATATTAAATAGTGAATTTTAATTTTTGAACCTGGGTGTATTTGAATCAGCTTAATGATAACCATGTTGAACATCACTGGATGAAAGAGAGTTTAGGACCCAAAAGCAATATGCAGGTTTATAAAATGTAATTCAATTTGATAACTAGCTGGGTATTTTTGCCTCTGATATTGTGTTGTTTCCTACTTCCACATCATAAATTTAGAATGAGATATAGATCAATTACTTTAGAAATTAAAAAATAAATCTTTATTAGAGAAATGTGTGTTCCTTATATATATCCAGAGATAGTATTTAGTTCTATTATTGTAAAAATTAAGACAATTTAGTAAACTATAAAATTAAAGGTTAAATTAAAAATGAAAAACCAGATTGTCATTATATGTCTAAAAATGTAGAAAAGCAAGATCTTATGTGGATGAACTATACATAAGCCACTCAAATTAATACTAGAATAGTGAAAATTTTAAAGAATATCATTGTATATTTTGTTGACATTCCAGCGAATAGCGCAGCATGCTTTATTTATCAAAATACATACTATATTTTCTATTTTTATTATGGTGATCAGGTAAAATAGAATGTTTTTAATTAAATAAATCAGTGTTCAATCAGAGTGTCTATTGAAATTGGATATCCAAAGTATTAATATATAGTCTTTAAAGGAGCAATACTGAATTTCAGCTTTCCAACAATCACAAAAGTATAACCCAGAACTTACTATTTTCAAATCCTGACAAATTATTAAAAGAAGAAATAATATCAAATAAAAATGTTTACTTAGTGAACTTATTTGTTCTTTCATGTAGTCTACATTAACATATTAAGAGCAGCCACTAAATACATAACTAGAAAGACACCAAATACTAATACAAAAAAACCATAAAATACCTCTAAGTCAGGTATTTTTCCTAGTTACTCAAAGGTGACTAATTTGAAATAAAGCAAGCCTTTTAAAAATATTAATGAGAATATGACCAATTTTAAGGTACTTCTTGTAACAACCTAAAAGGACTATGTTATTATATCAAGGCAAAGGGGGGAAATGTAAGTTTACATATGTTAAATAATCTTCCCCAAACCTGACACTTAATAGTTAAGTATGGTTTGAGAACTGATTTTACTCAAGCTGTTAGACAGGATTGCCACCTACCTAAAAGATCTTTTCCTGAAAATGGTAAAAACATGCTTCCTCTGAGTGAAAA
Organism: Noctilio leporinus; assembly: GCA_004026585.1. Classification (NCBI taxonomy): domain Eukaryota; kingdom Metazoa; phylum Chordata; class Mammalia; order Chiroptera; family Noctilionidae; genus Noctilio; species Noctilio leporinus. Next base: position 336,140 of record PVIW01000515.1, read on the forward strand.
ATTATAACAATGCTTTTTTATGGAGGGTAAGGGTACATTTTTTAGAGTTCATGTTCTATAGATTGGATTTTATTCCTCAATAGGCCATTCACTTACATACCTTTTTGTGTATGTGTGTGTGTATGCCCTGAGTTACCATATCCAGTGGTCCTGTTTTTAGTACTATGCTAGTCCTATAAAGAGTTCATTGTTATTGCTTTGAAAATATTTTAGCATGAGAACAATTTTGAAACAAAACATTACTACAAATAAATGTCAGGCCTCCTTGCTTTCCTGCCATAGTACAAAATCCTTTTCATAGGAAACTCTTATTGTGCATTTGGTGTAAATTTTCTACTTCAGCTTTTATGAGGGAAGAAACCCAGACAGAAACCAGAGAGAAATAATAAGAGTAATAGAAGATTTGTTCACCAGATCAAATATCATAATAATAGAAGTTTCAAGAAAGAGAGTAAGACACCTCAGTGTCTGGGGTATTGTTGGTGCTTAAAAAAGGTTATTGTCCCATGAAAACTTTTACACACAGTCCCTAACAGGCCTCATTCCTTCTTTTAGTGTAGTACTTTTCATTCAGTACAGATAACTAGACATTTGTTGAATTGTTATGAAGACAATTCTTTTCTAAAGCAATGAAATTATCTTAAACAAAAACATAAATCATTCTCTATAAATTTGAAATTTAAACTTTTGCACTATTTATTACCACAGATTTTTGTAAAATTATTATAGTCTGACATGTTTTGCAGATACCTCCTGGCCTGTCTAGTTTCAAAATATCATTTTTTCTTAAATTATTTTATTTACTATTTTCAGAGATAGGAAAAGGGAGAGAAGCAGAGAGGGAGAGAGACATCAATGTATAGTTGCCTTTCACCTGCCTCCAGCCACAGACCTGGCTGGAGACCTGGCTTGCAACCTGGTTACGTGCCCTGGCTGGGAATTGAACCAGCAACCTTTGGGTTCGCAGGCTGGAATCAATCCACTGAGCCACACCAGCCAGGGCCATATGTTAAAATCTTAATTCTCAAAGCCATGCGATTAGCAGGTAGGGCCATGGGAAGGTGTCTATATCTTGGGAGCAAAAGTCTCTTGAAAGGGATTAATGCCTATAAAAGTGGCCCCAGAGATGTCCCTGGCCCCTGCAATCCTGTGTGGACACAGAAGGAAGCCTGCAACCGAGAAGAGGACCCTCACCTGATCACCGCCATCCTGATCCCAAATGGTCAGCCTTCCAAACTGTGAGAACTAAATTCTTGTTGTTTTCAGTTACCCGGTTTATGTTATCTTGTTACAATAGATCGAATAGACTGAGACAGGTGTTATTTTCAGGAATTATGAATCAATTTTTATCCATAAAGATACTGAAATTGTGAGGAATGAAATGCCCTATCCAAAGTTTGTAATGATCTGCCACTGAACTGCTCCCTGTAATCATATGCACTGAAGTACACCTGAGTCTTTCTTTCCCAAAATGGAACAGATCACTTTTCTTCAAGCTTTTATGTTGCAAAGCAAGGTAATAGGAAGAGATGACAAATTACATCACTGGTTACCTGATAATAAGTCTTATTTTTCACCTAGAGGGCTTTCTAGCATGGAGCTAGTCAACTTGATTTAGGTTTCTGTTGCTGTATTTCATGTCATCTTTACATTTTTCAAAAGCCAGCAGGAGTTGTTACTTGGGGAGAGACAGCATCTCTCCGTCACAGTAAGAGACATTCTTCGAGATAATCTTCAGAACAAGCTAAAGCTGAAAACCCTGATGGCATGAGAGAAAAGACTCATGTTGGAAAGGGACTAAGAGTTGTTTACTAAGAGAAGAAATGCCAGTATCAGGGGCAACACTCATCTAACAGTAGGAATACTTGTTACATTAACAAGATTTACTGACAGACTCCATCTGTGTCTTCTCACCAAACAAGGTCACCCAGTCAGATGCTATGGAACCTAATGAGGAAAGTGCCAAGTCTCTGGAGTGATAATGGAGGCTCGCTTTGACTTACGCCTCAGGCACTGGCAATATTTTTAGTTCTAGAAAATAAAATAAGGTACAGGCAAAGGTCATAATTTTTATCGAGCTGATCCATCGTGAAAAATGGCTGTGCGTGTAACTGAGTATGTTTAATAGTTTTTTTCCTTTATCCAGAGATTCAAGGTTACTTCTCTATTCTTCAAAGCAGTTCTTAGGGTCTTAACACTTTACCTTAACATTAAATGTACATATGTTATTAAGCGAAAGACTCTCTGCCACAGTTTTTAAAACTTTTTATGTCTGAGAAATAAAATACCTACAAAATACTAAAGGACTAGTTGTGAGTTTTGGGGGGTTTGCAGCTAATATACACACTATTAGCTCTTTGCAGAAAAATTCTCATAAAATGTTTCTGTACTTTGAATAACACAGTATTTCTCAACTTGGTCATTAAATGTCTGTATTCATATTATAAGAATTGCTTTTAAATAGCTTTTAGACTTGGGCGAATAGATTAACATTCATGCCTCAGTGGCCTTAATGGAAAACATGTGGATTTAAATAAAAAATATTGGAGATCCCTTCCTACGAAAAAGTTCTCCAGGTTCATTAGCTATATATAACCTATGGAGTTTCAAAACAAGTTCAATACACCTCTAAAAATACACATTATATATAGTTTTAGCTTATTTCACATTAACTTTGTGATATTAGAACATACCCTAGTTCTCGATCTGTTCTTATCATCCTCCCATTTTATCCTATATCACTCACTAATTTATTATTTTATATATGTTTATAAAACCTTGAAGCATTTCAGTTTCAACTTCTTGTATTGATTCAAAATTTCATTATAAAATAAAATAGAACTTTCCCTCTATGCCATCTACTTCAACTCTTTCACATACACAATGCCCTCATTGGAAGCAAAACAAAAACAACCATAACATCCCTATCACAGGTCTATTGCCTCATTTGCTGTAATAAAAGGATACTAAAAATACCTGACCTTAAACTTAATGGAAAGAAAAGATTCTTACAAGGGCTAGACCATTGATGACCTAGATTGATTAAAAAACAACCAGATTTATAGGTTTGCAGACCTACATACAGCAGGTCAATTGAGTAAAGAGCTCCATAAAACAACTTGAAATCATTTATTCAACTAATACTATTAAAAACTACTACATGCCGTGGTGCTATGCCAGGGAATTGGAAAAGACAATTAGATCAAGTTATAACATTTGAATCGGAGTTATCCTTCATCTAGAATATAGTATAAAGTTTGAATGAGAGTAGGCAGATTAATTATAATTTTTACATTTTGGTTTTTACCATCTCCTTGATATTGTGGAGCTAATAATCTCAGATAAAGAAGCAACCTTCCTGAAGATAAAACTTGAGGATAAGTATTAACTGTTTCCAAGAGCCTATGTCTAGGTAGTAGATAAATGAGAACACCACAGCATCAAAAAATACCTCATTCACCTTTTCCACCTACTACTTATTACATTCTTCTCTTTATTCTAGAACCTCATCAAGAACAGTTGTTAGTAAAAGTTTGCTGAGTAAATGAATTTGGCAAAAAATTTGAGGAAATGGGAGATGCATATTCTGTTCCTTGTTTATGTGTCATTTTGATTTGACCATGCTTTCTGAAAAGAAAGCACTCTAATTGTCCTAGATGGCTCAGACATCATTAAATTCTTATAGACACCAAGGTGGAAGAATGTTCAATCTTATGTAGATATTTTTATATCTCTCTCTAGTCACTAAGTATTTCAAATTTAATGAAAAATTTTTCATAAAAAATCTCTCACTAAGGAAATATAGTTAATGCATAAAGCACAAAATCACTAACACCCACATAGTATTCAAACATAAAATAGTTAGGGGTCATAGAGGCATATGAAAGAATGCTCAACATCACTAGTCATCAGAGAGATGCAAATTAAAACTACAATAAGATACCACCTCACACCAGTCAGAATGGCAATAATCAGCAAATCAACAAACAACAAGTGTTGGCAAGGATGCGGGGCAAAGGGAACCCTCATACACTGTTGGTGGGAATGTAGGCTGGTGCAGCCACTGTGGAAAACAGTATGGGGTTTCCTTAAAAAACTAAAAATGGAACTACCTTTTGATCCAGCAATTCCATTACTTGGACTATACCCAAAGAATACTGAAACACCAATTCATAAGAACCTATGCACACCTATGTTCATAGCGGCACTATTTACAATAGCCAAGTGCTGGAAACAGCCTAAGTGCCCATCAGTGGATGATTGGATCAAAAAACTTTGGTACATTTACACAATGGAATTCTATATAGCAGAAAGAAAGAAGGAACTTGTACCCTTTGCAGCAACATGGATGGAACTGGAGAGTATTATGCTTAGTGAAATAAGCCAGTCAGTGAAGGACAAATATCCTATGATCTCACCCATTACGGGACAATAATGAGCAAAACTAACAACAAGCAAAACAGAACCAAGTATATGAATACAAGGAATAGGCCTTCAGTGGTTAGGGGGAAAGGGATTGTGGGGAGGGCGGAGGCAGAGGTAAGAAAGGGGAGCAGCTTAAACAAGAACCTAGTATAAAGGAACCATGGACATGGACAACAGGTGGGATTGACTTTGGGGGGAATGGGTGGGTGTGGAGGGGGACAGAGGGGAGCAAAAAGGGGATGGATGTAATACAACAACAATAAAATTAAAAAAAATAGTTAGGGGTCATATTTAGATTTTGAAATTCTAAGGTTACTTGTTAACTGTAATGCTGTTTCCTGAAATATGGGGATGCCACTTGAAATCCTTTTCTCCACTGCAAATAACATAGTTAATTAGGAAAAGTTTATAATAAAATAATAGGAAAATATATAAAACAAGCATGAATAACTATAAATCTAAACACAATAATAGCTGTTGGAGCATAGACGATTTTGATTCACACAGTCTGTATGACTCTAACAGTGACTGAGTATGTTAGGCCTTATGAAAATTATAAGGTTTTGAGAAAACTTGGTAATTCACTTCAGTAAACATTGAATAAGAAGTCTGGAACTGTAAATGTTCTCCAAAATTGATTTCTGAAAATTGACATATAACACAAAGCAGAGATAAATATTTTAGCTTTTTATTGTTTTTCTCTATAGTAATTTCTCAGAATAAAGATAAAAGAAATTGAAAATCTATATACAGGAAGAATTGGATATGATAAGTTTCACTTGGACTTATTTACTTTAACATACAACTCAGAGGCATATTGTTTTCATCTTATTACTAATTTGAGTTTCTATTTCATAAGCTAATAGACTCAAGGATGGTTAAGAGAGAGTTTCAAATATGATACAATTAGCTTTAAACTCTAGGTGTATCAAATGACATAAATTTGAAAATATTTTAACTTTCCAGGTTTATAATACAAATATTATTTTAATTTACTACATACCTATTTAAAATATAAAAATTCAATTAAATTAATTTAAAATTCATTTGATCTATTTTTTTTTCCACTTGGAAAAGGGTACTGTTTGCAGTTAATTTTTAGAACGGGAAAATAAATGGTGCTCAGATTAATCATTATAATTAAGGTTATCACCAGGCCAAACTGTGAAAAAGACATTTATTTATTTTCACATGCAATGCCTCATTTTGGTCTATTCTGATACCACGCATTTCTATATTAAAATTATCAGTTTTTGTAGAAATTATTCTGAGTATTTTACCAGTACATTAATATGTTTCTAGATGAAATCAGTTAATACATTAGTGATCCAGATGTCACTTGCTTTTTAAATGGGGATTTCTGTAGGTAAAAACTTTACATAAAAGTAAATAGGGAAGCTCACAGTATAGACTGTACATTTTAGGGACATTTTCTTTTACTTCTTTTTTATTTTTTAATTGTATTGCTTTTCCATGAAAGTTATCCCATTTCCTCCCATTGCTCTCCCATGCCCTGTGCTCCCACTTCCACTCTCACAGTCAATCCTTACTTTGTTGTCCATGTCCATGGGTCCTTTACACTTGTTCCTTGACAAGCCTCTTCCCCTTCTTTCCCCCCGTTAATCCGCTCCACCCTACCCTCAGGTCACTGTCAGTTTTCCTTATTTCCATGTCTCTGGTTCTGTTCTGCTTGTTTTTATTTTGTTCATTAGTTTCCACATATAGGTGAGATCATATAATATTTGTCTTTCACTGCCTGGCTTATTTCACTTATGATAAAAACATTCAACAAAGTAGGAAGAGAGGGAACATGCTTCAGCATAATAAAGTTGGTATATGACAAACCTACAGCCAATGTCATATTCAACAGGCAAAAACTGAAAGCTTTTCCCCTAAGATCAGGAACAAGACAAGACTGTCCACTTTTATCACTTCTATTCAACATAATATTGGAAGCTCTAATCATAGTAATCAGATAAGAAATAGGAATCAAAGTCATCCAAATCAGAAAGGAGGTAGTAAAACTCTCATTGTTTGTAGGTGGCATGATAGTGTACATAGAAAATCTTATAGGCTCCACCAAAAAAAATACAAAAAAAAACCTAATTTGCAAATTTGGCAATGTAGTGGGATACAAAGTCAATATTCAGAAATCAAAGACATTCTTGTACACTAACAATGAAACATCTAAAACAAAAACTCATGAGGAAAATGAGGAAAAAATGAGGAAAAAATCTCATTTACTGTAGCAACAAGGAAAATAAAGTACCTAGGAAGAAACTTAACCAAGAGGGAAAAAGAACTCTATTCAGAAAACTACAGAACAGTGGATAAAGAAGTTAAGGTAGACAAAAATAAATGGAAGAATATATAGTGCTCATGGATTGGAAGAATTAACATCATCAAAATGCCCATACTGCCCAAAGCAATTCAGATTCATTTTTTTCTAACTGCTAAATTATGAGAGAAGAAACTCTAGCCAAATAATATTTTTACTTGCAATTAATTACTTAATCTATAAACTCTTGAATGTCATCTTAAGTTGGACATTTTTAAATGAAATATCATAATTTAATTCTATTTTTAATTTGGGTATACAAAAGATAAGGACAATACGCTTAAATCTTCTTTAAAGTGAATAATAGAAAAAAATATAGAGTTCTGTAAAAGAATGAGAGATAGGGGTCAGATGAAGAGTTTTGTCCACAAGTTTACCTAGACTGTGGAACAATCACTAGGGTTATGAGAAGAACTTGGAAGACTAAATATACATATATTCCCACTATGGACTGAAAGCAGGTTCACTCAACCTAAGATCATTTACATCCTATAGACATTCTGTAAAAACAAAACAATAAAAAAACCTAACACCCCATACAACAAAAACTTTAAGAAATCAGTTTTTGAGAAAGTATGATCTGTGACAGAACTGTGTTGGAAAAGTTATAGATTTCTTAGTTGGTAAACTCTATATCACTTAAAATCTGTAAATAAAAAATTATTTTAATCTTAATTCTCTCATGAAAGTGCAATACAAAGATTAAGTTTTAGTCTGGTCACACAGAATCATGAAGAAATGAACCTTGAGTTAATTCCTTTACAGGATGGCTCTTCTTCAAGTAAGTAGTTTCCAAAAATCAATTTAGTCAACCTCTTGGTGGAATAGAGTGTTGATTTTATTTAGTGTATTTCAGGCCTCTAAATGTTTGTACATTTTGTTTTCTGCCCATGATTTTGATGAAACAGGTAGTAATTGATATCTATAACTTATCATAGGAACTACCTTGAAAATAAAATTATTTAACCTATAAAATGATTATGAGACACATGCTCAAAATGAGGGCAGTTCAATGTCTCTCTCAGTATACACCTATAATTTGTGAATAGATGCAATATATATTTAATTTCAGATAGAATGCTTATTCATATGCTATCAAGATACATTTTTTAAGATGCACTAGAACTGTATCTAAAGACATAGTCCTGGATCTTTTAAAAGGGTCTTGGACCATCAACACATTGGGTGGTGCAATCTGGTGACTCAGCTGCTCAACTCTCTTTTTCTCCATTACTTTCTCTTGTTTAACTCTGAAGATTTTTGAATTTGGATTCCACTCCAAACCTTAATTCTTAAATCAGCCACATCAGATTTGGCAGATTTACCCTACCAGGGCAAAGTTGAAGAGCAAAGTTTATTAACAAAACCCATTCACACAATTATGTTCTCAAGTCATTTATATCACATTTTATGCTTGATATTCAAAGTATCAGTATTGCACCTGGTAATTGCATCATTAAATACAATAAAGGTCTTACATCTGGGTTAAATGTCATAGTACATAATGGTAAGGGCAGTCCATTGTCTCTAAAATCACATTCCATTTGTATTGTTAAAAACTATACCCTTCCTCCATTCTTGCATAGTGATATTTTAAAAGCTACATTAAACATTTTTTATTATTTTCACCCAGATCTGTTTATTATTATCCTAATGATTTCGGTCTTGGCCTAGATCATCTTTAATTCTGACCCTGTGTGAGTGTCCCCAGGGCCATCACAATTATTTATACAGCAATTATATACTGTCAGTGCATTTGCTTATGGCAACTTGTAACTGAATAATCACAAACACTCTCAGAATCATAAACAAAATAAAGGAAGAAACTTTTGATTATACAAGGTTTTTAATGACTTTGTTCTTATCATGTTAGTAATAGATATTTTAAATATGTGAAAATAGAAAAATATAAAAAGCCGGCAAATACAATAACTCTGGATATTTGGGTTTATTTTCTTTAAGATTCCTTTGTGATTGACAAAATACCTAATACTAAGTGACTGTTCAAAAGTAAGGAGATTCAGAATGAAGATAGGGAAAAGACAATAAGGAGTATACTGTAGGTAAATGGGCTGAGGATCTTCTCAGCACGTTATGTATATAAACAATGTTCCCCTAAATTCTTCAGAAGGTAATGGAGCCTTGCTGATATTTGTTATAGATCAGTAATATTCATTTCAGACATCTCATCTCTAAAAATATAATACATTTGTGTTGTTTTAAGCCACTATTGTATAATTTGATAAAACAATGATAGGAAACTAACACATGTCTTTCCCCCAGATCTGCCTCATTCTGATGATCTAACCTTATCTCCTTCAGATCTTCGACAACATTCAGTCCATGGGGCAATATGAGAGCAAACTACAATGATCACTGCTACTCTCATCCACTCTTGAATTGGGCTATAAATTGGCAACACTCTATTTTCAATTCATAACATTACATCAAGGTGAATCATCCATGAAGAGGGTCCATCTTTTTTCTTATACCAACACATTATGTAAAAATTTTCCATGAAGTCCTAAGTTTGGGCTGAATAAAGATATTAGTACAATAGAGTAGATGGTATGATATTGAAAACACCTATTTGTACAATTTACTTAAGCCCACTGGACAGACACAGGCAAAATCCTGAATAAGCCATTTCCATCTTTTATTGGACTTCTGACTCAGACTGATTTAAAAAGTTGAGCTTATGAGAGTGTCTATTAATGTGGTCATCTGATAGTTAAATTAGCTACTTTGTTTATTTGGTCCTAGTAACCCAGGACAGACTTTTCTAATTCTAAGTAGATCACTGCTGCTTATGAAACTTGTCTCCAACTCCATAAGCATCTACACTTAGAATCATGGGATCATCATGGCTTCCAAGGCAAAGCAGGTTGCAAGAAAGCCACAACCTGCAGCAGAACCCTCTCGTCTAAGGCTGTCCCTCACAATTGCGAGCCATTTGGGTCACCAAATACACTGTTAAAAATTGTATCTCTAAAACCGATCATATATATATTTTTTCAAAGTGTGGTATTGAAACAGAGGAGGTCTGGCCAGATTACTGAGGAGTGGGAAATCTCCAATCAGGCCAGAGAGGCTGCACTACCCAGGGATTGGGTGACTCTATACCCCAGGAAAGGGTAACAACTAACGCACCTTGTGACACAGCTTACACTGAATCTGCATGGGCTTTATGGGCCTTAAAGGTCACAACGCATGTGTGACAAGATGATACCCTTCCTGGGGCAGAGATTCTGGGCCCTAGCATAGCTGGAAACCCCTACAACCCACTTGCATGTTATAATGTTTGGAGGTGGGGCAGGGGCATGGGGTAGGGTGGTGAACATTATCCTGGATTGATTAAACAGTTGGACAATCCCACAGCAGACAGGATTTTGGGGGAAAGATTTAAGAAGGAGGCTGAGAAGGAACTCAGCCCTTTTGGCATTTCCCTTGCCCTACATATTGCAAGAGGAGCCTGGGACATTCATGGTACCTGGTGGATGCTGGACCGCCTTACGCTGCTCGCACCGTCGGGGAGCAGACTTGCACAGGGCATGCATCATGCCAACGACATCCCACGGGACATGGCAGCCCCACACCCACAGCACATGGATCCAGGACTGTTCCCATTCTCAGTCCCTGAGGGCAGCACACAGGCGTATGTGCTGGGAAGGTTCTCTGGCCCCAGGATGCAAACAGCCTTGGACACCTAAACCCCAGGGACAGAACTCAGAAAATCTGCTTTCCATGAAGGCTGCAATTTTGTTAGCCATTTGTTAGAAGAAGAGATGGTCAGCTGGAGATAAAATATCAGCATTAGTCATGATTAGTTGATTGGAGAATATGGCTACAGGTTTACAGACAAAGGGTTTGCTAACAATTCTTGATGTAGGAAGACTCATCTACTAAGTCTCGGGGACAATTGAACAAATGCAAAATTCCTCTCAGGTACAAGTTTTTAATTTCATAATGAAGAGGAGACCTAATGAGCCCTCTTTACCTACAGGTTAAACTAAAACATAAAAGACCAGAGGGTCTTAGCCTTTCCTGATCATTCCTTTTAAGAGATCAACCAGTTACACCTATTACAAGTACCTACCTTAGTCTTCCTTGTGCAAAGGTGAGAAGATAAAGAGTGTGGCTCTGATTAGGTGTCCCACATAACAGGGAAACCTGACATCATTCAGATGTTACCCCACCTCTTGAAACCCCCATACATTACTGTGTACTTACTATTTATTTTAAAACTATTGTACTTGTAGAATAGTTTGGACTTCAGAATAAATTAAACATCACAATGCTTTATTAAATCCCCATTATACTTGTCATAATTACACTATAAACTTGAACAGGTTCAATAATATTAGTCCTGTCTGACTGCCCTTATGATTATCTTTTCTTTTTTTACCTCCAACTGTTGCTTCTTTTTTTTTTTTTTTTAAAGAAAGTTCTTTGTTTTAAATTTTATTTATTATTTTTAGTGAGAGGGGAAGGGAGAGAGGCAGAGAGGGAGAACGACATCAATGTATGGTTGCCTTTCACCTGCCTCTGGCTAGAGACCTGGCTTGCAACCTGCAACTGTTTTGTTTCTTGATTTCTTCCTGGTAGAAAAAATATTTGACATTTCATTCCTTACCTACAACTTTACCCAGCTTCCTTGGCCTAATCAAAACTGAGCTCAAAGATGAATTTCTCTCTTCAAATTTTTTTAACCCCATTTCTGTTGTCCTGTAATATTGCTCTCAATTATTTGCTTTTACCTCCCTTGCAAGAACATTACACATTCTTGCCTGTGACCCTGTGATTTTCAGTGATTCTCATGTGGGAGTATCCTTCCACTTCTCATTCTTCATAGGCTTAGTTGTTTGCTTCTGCTAAAAGATTAGATGTGATACAAGCCATGTCCTAGCAGATAGTTTAAGAGCTACTTAATGATTATCTTCGCCCGTTTTCCCTCTGTTTAATGGAAATTGTGTCTTAAAAAAGTGATGTTCCTTATCCCCAGTCTTAGAATGAGAAAACTCATGGAACAAAGCAATATTAGCTGATCCATAGCCACTCACATACAATGTGTCACAAAATCAATGTCTTGTAAACCTCTGATATTTTAGAATTCTTTGTTCCCATAGAAGAGCCAATAAAATTGCATATGGATATTTTTCATTTCATTTATGTCTTAGAACAATTTATTTGTAGGTTTGATATACAATATATTCCACAGGATTTACCTATTTTCATATGTTTGTGTGTGATCTATGCTTTTAATTCAACTCCTTCGGGGCTTGGTTTTGGATAAAGAGAAGACACATCTCTATTATGTCATCTTTTATTTAATAAAAACATAAAAATGAATCTTAAAAGAAAGTCTCATATAGCAAGTCCACAGGTGGTACATTTTTATGTGACATTTTTCCATGCCTCTGAAGTTCCTATGGAATTTACTGCTGCTAAAGACATTCTATCCATTGGTAAGGTGTTGGCAAAACATAAAAAAAAATAAATAAAAAAAATTAATTCTCAAACTTGCATTTCCATTTAAGAAGAACACACATAAACATTGGTATAAGAGAATATTGATATTAGGCTTTTCTTGTTCTTGGGCCAAATTCAACATCAACTAAAGCACATTGTTATCAAAGAAAAAAATGAATATGCCTTAATATCCATGCCTTTTACGTTTAAGTGGCCCTGGAAACCTATATTTCCATAAAGACTATATAATAAAAAGATTAGACATAGCATAATATGTATTTGCTTATCAATTTCTAAATTTATATTCTCCTTGAGGGAAAGAATCAAATCTCATTCTCAGAATATTTACTTAGTGTCTAACCTTTTGCCTCCAATGCAGTAGATATTCAGAAAATGTATGTGGAATAAATAACATTAGTTTAATATTGTTTACTTCAGACATATAGAGAATATTTTGCAAGAAGGAGTAATAATAACGAATATTTTCATTTACTAAATTAAAAGGATGTTTAATGGAACAAAATTATCTGCTATGACATATATTAGTAAATGTTGTTTGATTAGACAAGAGAATGGGTCTAGAAATTATATAATTATGGAATGAAAGCTTTCAAGTAATGACTGCAGACTTTTAGAAAATATTCCAACAGAGAATGACTATGACATGCTGACATGCAACAATTGTATGGAAGCCCTTATGCATCAAAAAAAAAAAAAAAATCACTTTCTTTAAGTTAGTAATTGCTGTCTGTAATCATTAAGATTTATAGTTCTTAATACAGTTATAGGTCATGAATTGGTTTTCTGGCCCATGGGTAAATATTCCCATAAGCATTTTTAAGTATAAAAATAATCAACAGAATGATGCATTTGGATAAAAAAGTATTTTTTAGAAATTCTGTATTCTTCATGATGAAATGATACTAAATTAGAATTTAAAAATGAGTAAAATTTTCTCCAGTAAAGGGCTGATAGAAGAAAAGAGAACATCTCACTTATTAGAAATGAGAAAGGATAAGCTGGATAGTTTTGAAAGTAATACAGGAGCTCTTTACATTTTTTAAGCAAATGCAGATACAAGGAAAGAAGTTAGAACATGATGAAGACTTTTACACTTTTTCATAGATGATCCACTGACTCTCTATTAAAGAGAAGTGAATTGCATGTTTTTAGATTTCTCTGATTAAATAACAAATAAAACTGCTTTACTGTGGCAGGGCACAGGGCGTGGCACCTCAGCATCTTGCTCCCTGCGCCATTTGTTGGGTTCCAGCACCTCACTATCCTTCACCAGGTGTTCCAGACACCAGTTGTCAGGTCCCATGGCCTCAGGTGCAGGACCAGCAAGTTCTGATGCCCGGGAAACCACTGGTCTGGTGGCAAAGCAGAATTTATGCAGAGCCTTTAGGAGGGTTTGCATGCTTTATTGCAGCAGCAGCTGAGGACCACATGGCGGCGGCTAGGGGTGTTGGCTAGCACTCACACAGTTGTCACACCCGGTACAGTAGCAGCAAGCTTACAGCAAAGGCAGTCTTATATACTTATAAGGTATATACAAAGAAAGCTGTACATACCTTAGAACAAAGAGGCAGTATTCTCAAAGGTGACACCTGTCTGCTCAGAGTTGCTAAGTTGGTTACTCTTAGGGGCTCAGTGTTCCAGTACTCTGGGCTAAGATTGACTCCAAGGCTAATTAGTTGGCACTGCAGCAGAAGGCCCAGCCACTCACAGAAAGGGACTGGGGACTTCTCCCCCAACCCTGACATACTGTCTACCTCTCAAAGCACTGGAATATTATTTACAGACTAAAAGTTAACTTCCCAGTGGCCAGGATATTTTTGTTCTACTAAAGCTTTATATAAAACATGGCTACCTGATATTTTATTTAATTTACTAATTCTTAGACTATAACATTTTTAAATATTAAAACATCAGTCTAAATTGCCATGGCATGTGGCAAAAATTTTGGTCCAACACTGAAAATATTATTTTATTTTTTGATATCATGTATTATGATGCTTTATCTTTGTTCTTCTTTTTCAAGATTGCTGAGGCTATCCAGTGTCTTTTGAGTCCTATGTAAGTTTTTGGAATATTTATTCTAATAATGTGAAGTATGACATTAGTATTTTAATAATATTTGCACTGAATGTTTAGATTGATTTAGATAGTATGGACATTTTCATGATATTAATTTTTCTAATCCATGAATATGGTATATGCTTCCACTTATTGGTATCTTCCTCAATTCCTTTCCTCCGTGGCCAATAGTTTTCCAAGTACAGGTCTATAACTTATTTCATTAAATTTATTCCTAAGTACTTTATTATTTCTTTGATGCAATAGTAAATGATTTTCTTTTTTAAGTTTCTTTTCCTGATAGATCATTATTAATGCATTAAAATTCTAGTGATTTCTGGGTATTAATTCTATATCCTGCTACTTTGTCAAATTCACATGCTATAACATCACTGTAATAAAAGCAACATGGCATAAGAACAGACATATAGGTCAATGGAACAGAACAAAGAGCCCAAAAATAAACCCACGTATTTATAGTCAGTTGAGTTTTGATAAAGGTAACAAGACCATACAATGGAGCAAAAGCAGTCTCTTCAATAAATGGTGCTGGGAAAACTGACTGGTACTTGCTTAGAATTTTTTTTTTAAACTAGGCTACTAACTTACATCATACATAAGAATAAATGCAAAATAGATAAAAGACTTATATGTAAGTCACAAAACCATAAAAATCTTGGAAGAAAAAGTAAGCAGTCAAATCTCAGATATCTCATGTAACAATATTTTTATCAATATGTATCTTAGGGCAAGAGAAACAAAGGTGAAAATAAACAAATGGGACTACATCAAATTTGAAAACTTCTGCACTGCTAAAGAAACCATCAGCAAAATGAAAAAGAAACCCACTATATGAGAGAAAATTATGCCAATCACAAATTTTATAATCTCCAAAATATACAAAGAACTAATACAATTCAACACCAGGAAGATAAAGAATCCAATTAAAAATGGGCAAAGGACCTGAATAGATACTTCTCTAAAGAGTGCACACAGATGGTCCACGGATACATGAAAAATGCTCACTATCACTAATCATCAGAGGGAAGCAGATTAAAACCACAATGATACATCACTTTGCACCTGTTAGTATGGTTTCCATCAATAAATCAACAAACAAGAAGTGTTGGTGAAGATGTAAAGAAAAGGAAATCTTACCGCATTGATGGTGGGGATGCAGACTGGTGCAGCCACTATGGAAAACAATAGGAGTTACCTCAAAAAATTCAAAATGGAACTGCCTTTTGACCCAGTGATTCCACTTCTGGGAATATAACTTAAGAATCCTGAAATACCAATACAAAAAATATATATGCTATGTTCATAGCAGTGCTATTTACAATACGTAAGGTCTGGAAACAGCCTATATGCCCATCAGTAGTGAGAGGATAAAAAAGCTGAGGTACATTTACACAACAGAAACTATGCATCAGTAAAAAAGAAGAAACTCTTACCTTTTGTGACAGCTTAGTTGGAACTGGAGACTATCATGCTCAGTGAAATAAGCCAGGCATTGACAGACAAATACCACATAATCTTATATATAGAACCCAATGAACGAAACAAACTAACAAACAAAATAGAAACAAAAGCACAGATACATGGGACAGACTGGCAGCTATCTGGGGTGGGGGAGTGGATGACAGATGGTGAGTGAATTAACCAAAGAACATTTATGCATGACCAATAAATATGGGGACTGACTGAGGGATGGGAGAGAGTGGGCCTGGATGGAGGACTGACCGAGGGAAAAGAGAAAAAGTGGAAACAACTGTAACAGCTAATCAACAACACAAATATCATTCTATATCCTAATAAGTAGCAGCACTAACTATGTATTTAGTTTTTTTATTTAATTGCATTCTTTCTAGTCTGTTTACAAATACATTTACCATTAAATAATCATTAACCTGTTGACAAATAGAAATTTAGTATAATTTGAAGAGGATACATACTACTAAATATGAGATAATCTAAGCTTAACATCATTATTCTTTGAAAGGGAAAATGAGACTGAGAACCTCAAGTTAACTTAAATTTAACTTAAGCTGCTCTTATTCTGCTGTATCACTGTCAAACATATGTAGAATAGAAGGCTAGATAGATATAGAGGTAGATGATAAGACGATAATTGCAATTTTTAAAAATGTGTAATACATATATCCTATGTTTACTTTTATCCTTGCCCTTACCGTGTTACTGCTGTATTGTATTCTTACATGAAGATAAAATCCAACCCCCAAAGAATTTAGTGGGTATTGAGAATTCATTATACAGGCTAATTATTATGTACACATTTTATAATTATATATTTGAATTCAAGGTCAGAGAATAAATTTATATCAACTTAAACAGAGCAGGCTGAAAGAGTGAATTTAGAGTTGACGATAATAAATAGATGACTGGTGTATACAATTCAGGTATTAGTAGTAACCGTTTATACTTCAATTATTTTGAAAAATATATTTGATGTGGGATAGTTAATGTCAGTAGAAAACAAAACATGTTAAGGTAACATGATTTCATAAAATGACACTTCTTTTCAAACTTTCATTTCTATTTTAATCTTTGTTTTATTATTAAAGTGATAGGGATCACAAGCAAACACACACTCAGGACACTCCTGTTTCCCATTCTGTTGTCTAAAATTTAGAAAATATAACTGTACTTTAAATACATATCAAACCAGTGCCTTCTTTATGCTCATGATAAAATGGCCTAGGCATGTCTGTTTCTTTCCTTCTTAAAGTGAACACTATTATCTCACCATGTCCATTTCACCACCTTCAATTTGTGTTTAATTTATCATTATTCCTAATGATGTGCAAAGCAATATCTGAAGCATTTTATTCAACAATGCTTAAATGCAAGAACAGAGATAAGAACTTGAAAAAATAATTAATGTCATGAGTAACAATTTTAAATAAAAAGGACACAAACGCACCACTTCTCTATAATCTGATTTGTTTTGAATAAGAGAAAAAAAAAAAACACTCAGCAATTTCAATTTATTCTGTGAAGGTGAGTAGACTAAATTAACAATTTTATTACTCCCTTCAAGTAGTTAATTAAAGTATGCTACTCACTGACTAATAACCAATGTTTTATTTAAATGTTAATGAGTGAGCAAGAATCCTTTAAAAATAATCTTTAAATTACAGAAACTTAATTCAGCCTAAGGACTTGAAATGTGTTGTTTTCTTCCAAGAAACTCATAAAAAGTACGCAAGATAAGCCATTTCAGAACAATTAAATCTTAACTCCTATTACACTGGATGATAAAAATGTCTCATCTTATCATTCAGTAGGAGATAGGGATTGGATACTAGGTCTACATCTGAATAAGATGCAGCAATCTTGATTTGTCATTGGTGGTCAATGTGTGGTGATTGGGGAACATATAAATTCTAAGACTTGATATATCAAAGCTACCTGTTAGGACAAAAGTATATTTTCACTGGCTTTTCTTACCTATGTCAGAAACCAGTATGAGTTATATTAATTTAAATACCTCCTTAGGGTCTAACAAAAAAGTAATGATGAAGGTTGTATGTGCAATTTTCACTTATGCAAAAGTCGTATTCACTGTGTCTTATTGGTGGGTGGTTTGGTGGCTCTTCTTTTCAATTACAATCCATGATTCTGGGATCAAGGTCACTGCCATCATCTTCAACTAGTTAATTCCAAAATCTAAGTCTGTCTGCAGTAGATGAATAGAGGGAAGGAAGAGCTTGGAAGATTGTCAAGCAGGAGATACTTTTTAAAAGGACAAAGCCATTTACATTCACATTTTATTGGCTAGAGTCAATCACATGTCTTTTGGTGATTACAAAGTAGGCTGGAAAAAAACAGGTATGTTAAGAAAGAGCAAGAAATGGTTTTGTAATAGTTATTCTCTATCTATGAAGCTGTGTATTATATTGGTTTAGGTTTGAATTAAATCAAATTTAAAAAGCAACATCGTGAGAAATAGAGCCCTGGCTGGTGGCTCAGTGGATAGGCACCGACCTGTGAACCTAAAGGTCACTGGTTTGATTCCCAGTCAGGGCTCAGGGCACATAGCCACATTACAAGCCAGGTCTCCAGCCAGGTCCACAGCTGGAGGCAGGTGAAAGGCAACCATACATTGATATTTCTCTCCCTTTCTTCTTCCTTCCCTGCCCTTCTCTCTAAAAATAATGAATAAATTTTTTTTTAAAAATTAAAAACTATTAAAACATGTTTGAGAAATAATTGCTCGATTCTTTATTCTTTAAGGAAAAAAATAATAAAAACATTTCTTGGGCTTTAATTGCCACTAACAAACTATATTCACTAATTTATATTTGTATATTTTGAGCCAAATTATAATAACCTAACTTTATGTCTCATGACTTTTGCTATTTTTATAAGGTTTGGAATACATAACTAACTAGATACTTCTATGGAGCTTACTATGTGTCAGACACTGTTCTAAATGTTTTACAAGACTTAGCTTATTTACTTTTCATAACAATCCTTTGATGTAGGGTCTATGCACATCCCAGTAACAGATGAGGGAACAGCCTCAGAGCAGTTAAGTGATATCTAAGAAGTGGGAAATCTTAGATTTTTAAACAACATCTTTTGCTCCAGAGCCTATATTTTTGATAACCTTATTGTAAGTTCAAATTTTATATTTCCTTTCAACTTCCAATGTTAGTAATTGTACATAAGATATTTAAAAATATTCCTTTCAAATTGGAATCCTTTGGAACTTTTAGTGATCTTCAAACACTACAACTATTTAAGTATATTGCAAGTTAAAATGCTTCAAAGTGGTTTATAGATTGTTTCCTTTCATTGTTGTGGAACTAAATGTAAACTTTTTTAAAATAAGATTTTATTCATTATTTTTAGAGAGAAAGGCAGGGAGGGAGGAAGAAAGGGAGAGAGACATCAACATATGATTGCCTTTCACCTGCCTCCAGCTGCGGACCTGGCTGGAGACCTGGCTTGCAACCAGGTTATGTGCCCTTTGGGTTCTCAGGCCAGTGTCAATCTACTGAGCCACACCAACCAGGGCTAAATGTAAACTTTATCTTAAGACTGCTACTTGACTTCATTACATAGTAAAATTTGCCATGTCTTAGAAGATAATACATCATCAGCACAGCTGTGTAAGCCCAGGAAGTTTTAGAAGTATGAGCAATGTCAGCAAATATAAGACCATACAACAAAGCTGTCAGTGGCCTATGGCCTGACGAACTCACACTGACTCACAACTAGGGCCTTAGTACTATCATCTCTCCTGTAACCAGGGGAAGGTACTTTGGAAGATATAAGACCTTTTTTATTCCCTATATTCTGGAATTGCACATAGACTTCTGTCAGACTGCTTGTCTCAAAAGAAATATATTCTCCAGAGTGTTGTCATTCAGTCTCTTCTAAGTTTTCTGTGATTGATTTTGACACATGCCATGCATCTTTTTTTGCCCAAACCAATTATTTGTATATTTACAAATATAACAATTTATGACTTAACCCAGGAGGATGTCTGGGTTAAGAGTGGGTGAGTGGGGGTTCTAACCATGCTCCTAGCAAGTGACAGCTCCCCTGGGAGATTCCTAAGCAAAGTCCTTGGACTGACCCTAAGATAGACACATCACCCGTAGTACCTTTATTTGTAAGAGAAGTGAGTGTGACTGTCTCACAACCTGTGGGTATCTGAGTGGCTGAGTCAGGCATCTGGCTGTAGGCTGGGGGTTCCCAATGGCCACATAGGGGAAAAAATCTGATTATTGCACATTTATTCTTATAAAACTACAGAACTGTATCATATTTTTATTTTCCTTGTTGAGTGCCTAGTAACTAATCTTCATAATAGAGTGATGTATTAATATAAAACATTTGTGTTGTGGGTAGTATTGAAGTTTATGGTCCTATAAACTTTTTCTTTCTTTCTTTTTTTTCTTTCAATGTATGGTTGCCTTTAACATGTCTCCAGCTACAGACCTGGCTGGAGACCTGGCTTGCAACCTGGTTATGTGCCCTGGCTGGGAATGGAACCAGAGACCTTTGGGTTCCCAAGCCAGTGCCTTATCCACTGTGCCACCAGCCAGGTAACTTTTTCTTTTTGTTTTTTTTAGGCATTGAGTTTTATATTTTTAAGTGACCAAATCTATAAAATGAAAAACAGGTTTACTAAAAGAAGTCTAGAAGGTGATACAGGAGATGTGGTATCAAACCAAAGTGTGAGGTCCCTCCTCGACCCCCACCCCTCAACTCCACAGCCCCTGAGACCCCAGGCAAAAACAGGGGCTGGAACGCGTGTCTGTCTGCTCCAAATCCAAACCACAAACTCTGGTTCTTATTTTCCTCTCAACGGCTTTAAGAAGCTATCTAAGCGGGGCAGGCGGGTCAGCCCTGCACCCAACTGCATGTCCAGTCGGCAGTGTCAAGCCTGGGCCCAGTGCCCCTCATTTCGACCCCTCTGCGCCTGGGCACGCATCTCACTCCTGGGCTTTGCTTCTCAGAACTTGACCGTGTAGGCAAAGGCTGCAAACCCAACTATAACAAACAAGTTCGCCACCGCCCAGAAGTCCGTGGTGCTGTTGGCCTGCTGGAGCCCCCCAAGGTGGGGCCACCCCGTCTCGTGCCAGCTGAGGAGCTGAAGCGGGTTCTGGCCATGGTGCGGTCCCCGTCAGGAACCAGGTCTGGAAGGGGGAGTGCCTGTGGGTGACTTGTCTATGTTTTCTGCTGAAGGGATGTTTTGTTAAAATGTTAGATTTCTCAAATTCTTTGATAAATCAAATTCATGTTTTCAAGGTAGCATTTCGTATAAATTCATGAGGCTGATTTACACACATCTCTTTCTTGGAGTGTCCACACAGCCTACTATTAATAACAATATTGTTCATAATGAAAAAAATAATGATAATAATATAGGTACTATCTTGAGTTTTCAATATGTCATGCAGTATATTAAGCAATTTAAATTTATAGACCCTGTATCAGTTTAGATTAGCAAGAATTGATTTGATAGAAAGTAGACATTTCCCTTGTTTCCTTTTACTTTGGACATAACTGTAATTCAATGTTTTCACACAGAATATTGGTGAGAGAAACATTATTTCAGAGGGAATAAAATGGACTGAACAGTTCAAATATTGGGAATTTTTTAAGCTAAGA
Organism: Noctilio leporinus; assembly: GCA_004026585.1. Classification (NCBI taxonomy): domain Eukaryota; kingdom Metazoa; phylum Chordata; class Mammalia; order Chiroptera; family Noctilionidae; genus Noctilio; species Noctilio leporinus. The sequence continues at coordinate 357,600 of PVIW01000515.1, forward strand.
AATAAATCCTTTTCTTGCAGGCATTAAATATGAATATATTCTTGCTCTGAATAACAGCTGCTTGAAAATAAAGTTCATTTCCTCTTCATAGAGAGCTAAAGTAAATTTTTCTCTTGTCATAATTTGCACCTTGATCATTGTCATCCCCTTCTGGTTATCTGGTTAATGAAAATGCATATGTGTATGCTGCACATATATTATGTATGTACGTATATGGGCTAATCACAGTTATAAATTGAGATCAGTTTGAGTATAAATGCCCCTACAATTTTCCCTCTTATTATTTTAAATTTAATGTAAGAGGACAGTTGATGAACATATGTGTTAGAATTATTTATAAAATTAAAGCAAAGAAAAATATGAATTGAAATCTGAGGAAACTTTTCTGATTATTCTATAGGAGCTTTATCAAACAAGCTTTTGTCTACTTTATTGTCTAGAGAAATTAAATTTCTTGTGGTTATGGATATTTAACAAATTAATGGAACAATCTTCAGTAAAAGATTTATGCTGTAATTGTATTATATCAAATAGCAATGTCTAATTATACTGTCTTTTAAAACTTATTTTTGCCCTGGCTGGTGGTACAGTGGATAAGGCGCTGGCCTGCAAGTCCAAAGGTCACTGGTTCGATTCCCAGCCAGGGCACATGACCAGGTTGCAAGCCAGGTCTCCAGCCAGGTCTGCAGCTAGAGGCAGGTGAAAGGCAACCATACACTGATGTCTCTCTCTCTTCCCCTCTCTCTGAAAATAATAAATAAAATATTTAAAAAAAAATTATTTTAAAGCATGGCCTCAGCAAGTCACATATGGTCAATAATTTGCTACCTTGGAACTTTGCTTTAGTTTCAGTTTTTTCACTTGTATTTATAGTAAAGGAAGTTGCCATAAACCACTCTTTACTTTAGAACCTAGATCCTGCAGCCAGCCTTGGTTGCGGTGTGCCCACCTCAAATTTATTGGCTACTCTATAATTATTATAAGGATGCCATACTATATATTAAGGACTTAGTATAGTACATGAAAAATTATAGGTCTCAAGTAAGTGAAAATTGTAAATATTTACAATTATTCTCATCAATATTCCCCTTTTCACTGATGATATCACCTTGGATTTCACTTTTTTTTATTAAAAGATTTTACTTTTAGAGAGAGAAGGGAGAGATTCTGAGAGGGAGAAAATCATTGGAAGGTTTCCTTTCACCTGCCTCCAGCTATGGGGCAGGCTGGAGACCTGACTTGAAACCTGGTTATGTGCCCTGGCTGGGAAATTGAACCAGTAACCTTTGGATTTGTAGGCCGGCACCTTATTCACTGTGCCACCAGCCAGGGTTTGGATTTTACTTTAAAAGTGACAAAGTCTCTTTATGCAGATGTTTTCCATTTCCTAGTTATTTGTTTATTTTGAGGGATTTTAAAATATTTACATCTGCCATTGAGGACGTTAGAGGTAGCAAACAAATTTCAAAAAAAAAATTGCAAGTATTTTTAATCTAGTATTAAGGCACATTAAATTGGTGATTCTCATACACCATCGGATTCTGCTGAACACACTTTTCTTTCAAAAAGCATGAAGCGGGGGAAACAAGTGTTCTTAGCGATTACTCCATAAGTAAATGTATACCTGCAGGTGCCCTCAGAGCACATGTACATATTCCTTTAATTACGAGTGTCTGAGTGGACAGAATGTATTAGACTTGAGGAGTCACATGAAGGACAGGAAAAAAACGGTCAGTTTTTATTTTCATAAAATCTATTTGGACACACCTCAACATCTGTCATATTTATTTGTTAAATGAAAGGAAGGAAAAATGTAAATGTGGCTAATAACTTTGTAAAGAGGCGTATTTTATTTAAAAATATGCAAAAAGTATCTTATTCCACCCAGTTCATGGTAATTATAAAGCTAAATAAACTTACACAAATAATAGGACTAATAGTTCAGCGTGAAATTCCGAGAATGTTTCCTAGTGTGTGTGATGAATTCAAATCATTTAATTTTAAACATGAACGATGATATTTATATGAGTTTGTGGGAAAGAATGTGCTGTAAGACTTATTCTAAACAATACTGTCCTCATACATTTTCAGTATTTAGTCATAATGAGACCATTTCTATGGAAATGAGACTATCACTTAGTAGTTTTCTGCAATTGATTCATTCATAATAGTTTCATTGAGATCAATGATACATGTTAATGCAACTTCCCAGAAACTTCCTTTGTCATTAGAACCAAAGGCAGCAAAGAAATATTTGCAGAAATATAATTGCTGTGTTTACAAATCACATTTATATTTTCAAATCACATTGGTAAGTTTAAAGATGAAATGTTATATAAACAGTATAAGAAAATAATAGTGGACACCTCTTGAAAGAATATGTTTCATATATATATATATATATACACACACATATATATATATATATATATATATGTTATTTCATATGGTCGAAATTTCAAAATGAAAACAATAATGGTATATGCATGACCTTCATCAACCTCATGCTACAGTTACAGACAAGAAAATTGAAATTGATATTTTGTCTAATTATTTCTGTCAGCATCATCAGTGAAGCAAATGTTTAATAAAGTGGTTTTTAATCAAATGGAGTTGGGTTTGAGTTTAGCTTCTTAAACTTTTCACAAGAAAATCTTCTGAATGTCATTTTACCTTATTAGCTTTTGTTTCGTGTGTAAAATGTGGTTGATAATATTTCCCCATGTGTTTATCTATGGGAACATGCCTGAGGAAATATGTGCTTGAAAATTAAATGAGATAGAGAGTCCAAAGTACATACCAGAATGCCTAGAATATAGTAAGTGTATGGTAAATAGTTTATTAATACTTATTGACAGTGTACTAAAATGGGGTAAGCATTTCAGTTTATATTAGTACTCTATGTCAATTTAGTTAAACTGAGTAATACATTTATTAAACCTGTTTATTCCTGAATTTACACTGAATTATTTATGCAAATGCCTAGTGTAGTAACATATATATATTTTTTTCTAGAACATTAGAATGTACATAAAGCAAATATAAAATTGGTTCAAGTCAAAGTTTTTCAACCTCAGCCTTATTGATATTTTAGGCCAAATAATTATTTGTAATGAGGAGATCATCCTGTGCTTTTAAAATGTATAGCTACATCCTTGATATGTGCCTAGTTGATGCCCTCTTCACCCACCCCTACCCTCTTTCCCTGCTTTTCTTCCAGATTGTGACAACCAAAAATTCTTCAGGTGCTTCCAGATGTCCCCTAGGGGTAAACAATCCCTGGTTAAGAACCTCTAGCTAGAATCAAGATCCATATAGCTAACAGATTGCAATTGGTTGACAGATGTCATTTAATATACAGGTTCTTGTTCAGCCCCTCCATCTTTTTTCCTTGCATTTTATTAAAGAAACCAGTGTTTTATCTTAGTAGTATTTTACATTAAAATTTTAGATGACGTTGTAGATGACGTCTTTGTAATATAATTGAACATTATTTTTTGCTCTATTTCTTACAAATAAATTGATAGTTAGACCTACAGAGCCTTGATGAGATTCTGGGTCAATTTTTTTTATTGAGTGTACTTCACAGTTGTCATATGCCTTCAAGAGACATAAAAAGCAGGTTTCTACATTTTTTATATTAAATCACTGCAAACAACCAGCATTTTATTCATGGCTGCCAAGATGAGATATTTTAATGTTATCATTCCTTTTAAAATTGTATGACCTTGATTTATAATACTGTAAAGAGAAATTGTTCTCAAACAATTTCTCTCTCATTAATTGTCACCTTATTAAGGTGTAGTCAATATTTAAAAAGCAGATGAAATTATGAATGTTTACTATTTTTTAAATAATCCTGGTGCAGCCACTAAAAGTGATAAAAGAATGAGGTCATATTATATTAAGTTAACAGGCCAAAAAGTCTATTTAGTTTCCCCATAAAATAAAACACACATTTTTCCTTTTTACCAATAACTTCATTAATTTGGATATTTTGAGTATGTTGGCTGTCTCCTGGATGGTATAAAATTGCTTGCTCTCAATTAATGTCTCAGTGTTATCACCGTCAACTTCAACTGGTCTCCAGGACAAAACTTTGCAAACCACTTTGACATGCTCAGTCAGTCACACCATCTTCTTCCTGTACTGCAGAAACCTTTTCTTGTGTTTCAGTTATGCCAAAAATGTTGTGCATTTTCTTCTATCTTCATTATTCAAATAGCTACACAAAAAATCAACAATTTTGGTAAGATTTTTTTATTTTATTGTTGTATTACATTTATCCCATTTTTCCTCCACTGTTCTTCCTTGCCCCACCCTCTGATAAGATTTTTTAATAATGCCACTGATATAACAGCTGTCCAATACAATCTAACACATTCTTTCTAATGGAATTAAAGACAACTAAGTGTAACTAGAGCCATTTTACATAAAAATAAAACAAATAAACATTCCTCCAAACAACACAGTCTATTCTACCTAACTGATGACACAGCAGCTATTAAAGCAGTCTTTCTCTACCATTATTCTCTTTGAGTTTTGTAGTCACTGTCTATCTTCATCCTCACCAAGTTTTGAAAGAGTCCTTTTATTAAATTCTTCTCTTATTAACCACTCTGAATATATTATTGTTATGAGGATATCAGATGACTCAAGGATTACTAGAGTATTTGTTTGGAAAGGAGAGCAGGCAGGTGGATTCAGTGATGGGGAAACCTAAATAGAAAAATTAAAAGTTAATTAGTTAAGATAAAACAGCTCTAAAAGAAACAAATGATGAGAGAGAGAAAGAGAGAGAGAGAGATGGAGGAGAAGAGAAAAAAAGGATAAAATTAACTATAGGCAAAAAAATACATTTAAATGGAAGAAAGAAAAACAAAAATGAAAGGGGAAAATAAAGATTACTAAGGAATATTGTAAAATACAGGAAGCACAAAAATCATGTAAATATATTTAAACATTTAATATGCATATTTTCAATACAAAGCAAGTAACAAAATTGCTGTTAGTTATCATACAGAGCTAGATATTTTTCTATGAGCAGAGGATGGTTAAACTAATGATGCAAGGTGGTGAGTTACAGAAGAAAAATTACATGGACAAAAAAGAAAAGAAGATATCCAACAAACAAAAAACTAAACTAAAAAGGAGTTATTCAGCAATTAAACACCAGGTAAAGCTGTGAAGGTGTATAGAGGCCACAAAATTACTAACTGAAAGAAATTAGTCTGAAAAGGTTACATATTATATGATTTTATTTATATGACATTCTTGAAAAAGATGGGAAACAGATCAGTGGTTGCAAGGAGTTTAGGGATGAGGGAGGGTTGAATAGATGGCCCACAATGGATTTTTAGGACAGTGAACTATTCTAAATGATAATATAATTGTGGATACAGACACTCTTCATTTATCAAAACCCATAGCACTGTACAGCATAAAAAATGAACCTGAATGCATGCAATTTAAAAAATCATTTAAGATGTCAGAGGATACCTGAAAGGAATGTAGACTATGACAAACTAATCTAATTGTATTATAAATGTAATAAGCTTACTGAATGAAGTTAAGGGGAAAACTGCAGACCTAAGTTATTTTATAAATGAGTGGAGACTCTAAGACTAAAGGTACTTTAGTTGGTAAAGTTTTTAACCATGGGAGTATGGATGGGTTCACAATTTGAACCCAATATTCATATGTCCTGAGATTAAACAATCAGATAAATGAATGGCAGATGCTAGGAGGCAAGTTTCTCTTTATTGGCTTGGTGATTATGGAAAAGCAAAGTGGGAAGTGTAATAGTGCTAAATAAGAGTTGGAGACACCAGAATAAGCATAATATAGATAAAAATGGATACATATACAAGTATGAAGAGATGTCTGTATACGCACAGGTCGATATGCACATATGTCTCATTGCTCTATCAGTGGAGAGGTTTTAGAAGCGAGGATGCTGGGGTAGCAAGAAATAAACCCTCCCCTGGATCTTGGTTTCTAATACTATTCTCTAATAAAGGAAGCAGGTTGCTTTGTAGCAAGCAAAAATGGCTGATTCTTAGGATGGTATAAGGAATAAGCATGATTCTGGAGTGTCTTCTGGTAGCGGAAAGCAAGGAAGTGCTAAAAAACAAAACAAAACTAGAAAAAGAATCTATGAAAGCATATCAAAGGAACAAGGTGTCAACTAAAAATCTTTCAATAGCAAAGAGGGAACAGTTTGAACAGCAACAACAAAATAAGGTAGTACTGGATTATTATCAAAAGATAAAATATCTCTGAGTCTACAATGATGTAAATACATGATCAAAACAAATAAATAAATGGAAAGGATATTCAAAAGCCATGCTACCCTTGAGTTCATACTGTATCCAGATATAGTCCAGTACTACATGAATCAGGCAGAATTCCAAATAAAATGTAGATATTGTCCTTCCAAAAGGTAGAATATAACTCTCTGAATCTTTTTATTTTATTTTATTGTTCAATTACAGTTGTCCCAATTTTTTTCCTGCCCTACACCCCACCCCCTTCCCCACTCCATATCTTAAGTATGGATTGTGCATAGTGATTCCTTTCCAATGGGTATAGTATGAAAAAATGCAAAAGGGAGTAGAACTGTAAGAAAAATAAACTTAACAAACACTACCTCAGTCTCATCAGTAGTTGATATGATATGTTGATAAGATACAATGAAAATGGCATGTTACCTCTGTAATTTTTTCCCTAAAGATGCTTAACCCCAGGCTCATCATGAGAAAACCATTACCCAGTGAAGGTCATTGTACAAAATACCTTAGGACAATTTAGGTGATAAGAGGAAAAAATAAATAAATGAAAAATCTGAGAAATGGTCACAGTCTAGAGAAGAAGCTTAAGGCTATGTGGATATTAAATGAAATCTGGTGCCATGGGAGGGAGCTCTGAAATGTTCGCTAAAAGCGAAGAAAATCTAAAGTGTGGACTTCAGTTAACAACGGTATACCATTATGAGTTCATTAATTTTAAATTTTACTTACCCACATAAGATACTAACAATAGGAGCAATGAAATAATAGGTGTGAGTGCAAGGAAACTGTGCTATGAATCTACAACTATTCTAAAATACAAAAGCTGTTAAAAAAAAACACACTGTATGTTAAACATTGTATAAATTCCTATTTGCTGTATATATCTTCTTCTAAATTGCTATGATGAAACTGAAGTTTAGGTAAAAATTCAATGACATGTTCACCATCATAGAGTCAGCATGTATCTCACCAGGATCCAAAATAAATTATCTATAAATCAAAAACCTAATCTTGTTTCACTGCTGTACTATAATTAATAAGCTTGTGCCTATAGAGACAGCTTTTATTTAAATAGAGAATTTTTTTTTTGTTTGTTTGTTTGCCCTCAAGTAATAATAAATACTTGACATTATGGGTGGAACATGTAATCAGATTGTGAGATCATGCGAATAAGGGAGATGATAATACTGGGATGTTATAATTAATGAGAAAGATAAATACCTCAGAATTGCCCTTTTATTTTACAAGATTATCAGTTCATGAACAAAAGGAAGGACTTTTACATTTATGACATCTGTCCAGAAAATGCCCAGCCATCATTAAAATAATGAGAATGGTTTGTGTGACATTCATGTAACTTCAGAGCTAAGGCAAGTAGACTGAATTGTGCATGTGTAAGCAATCATGCCTTCACTGTTATATTCAGTGGGGATGGTAGAAACCATTGAGTGAGCATGTGTACTGTGTGGCTGTCACATTCAAAATGACTGAGTAGAGCAATAATTCTGCATCAAATTTTGTGTTAAGCTTTAATGTTCTTCCACAGAAACTATTGAGATGATTCAGAAGACCAAAGCTATGGGTAACTGGTGATTGGTAGCTTCATCACCACAGTCTTCTAAACATACATCACATCTCATGTGAAACATCAAATTACCCAGGTGAGAGCCTTCCTATAGCCCAGATTTGGTGCTCTGTGACTTCTGACTATTCCAAAACTAAAATCCTCTTTGAAAGAAAAGAGATTTCAGACTGCTGATGAGATTCAGGAAAATACACTGGAGCAGCTGATGATAATTGGGAGAACTATGTGAGGTCCTAAGATGCCTACTTTGAAGGGGACTGAGGTGTCATTGTCCCATGTACAATGTTTCTTGTATCTTGTATCTTATTCAATAAATGTCTCTATTTTTCATATTACATGGCTGGATATCTTCTGGACAAGTCTGATATTACTACTAAAGATTCCCATGAAATATGAAGCCCATAGTTTGTTACTACAGTACCATTAGAGTTGACAACTGTCGTTTGCTTAGGCTTATAAACTACAGTATCTGTACTATTTACTTTCATAATGTGAATGAAACTATTTTTGATGTGTTTGAGGTCTTATTTTTTCAAAATTGTGTTTATAATATTTATAAACCATACAATCAGATTATTCTCCACATGCTTACCTTTATATGAGAAAATGTAATCCAGAAAAGTACTGTGGATCATTATGACTTTTATGCAATTAACAGCATTGCTAAATTTAAATGCATGCTTTTTAATTTGACTTTTTAAAGAAAGCAATCCCTTGATCAATGATGGTTGAAATTTATTTTCTCCCTGTGTCATTCTAATTCCTAAAAGTTATAGCAGATCAGAATAAATCTGAGTGGATTTTTGGGACCTAATTACTTTTGTGAATACAATAAGAAGGAAAAGATTCAGTGTATCACCAGAATTTAGTAGAGAATTAAAGTGAGGTTTTCAAATGCTTCCTTGCCAAATTGTCCTCATTAAAACAAATACTACAAACATTTGTATTTATGATGATAATTTCCTCTGAATATGGTATATGTTTGAAACTAATGTTACAAAAAATTAATGGCATATGATTATGTACCCTAACCTACAATTTATGCTACTATATTTGATTTTGACCCACACATAAGCTCAAAATTATAAAAAGATTTGATATAAATTTGTCAGCCTTTGCTATTTCACTTGAAAGTGAGTAGTAATTAAACTCCTTAGTTTTATAGCCAATAAAATAGATGAACATAAAGAAGAGAAACAATTCAATTTAAAGATTTTTAAATTAGTGTTTTGTAGATGACTGTTGAGTTAGGCAAAGAATTCTAATGTTGGAACTTTCTAATGATATTCATAAGCATAAGGAACATAATACACACTTATAATGTATTCAGGTAAAACAGCCAAGAAAGTCATGTTCCTTCCTGAGGCTAATTCATTAGCACCTCACCTATGACAGTCACCAGTATTAACTTTCAAATGAACTTTTCTAACTTCTAAAAATAGTAAGAACAATTTATTCCTGGGATGGTCTTGCATGTTGAGTATTCATTTTAATAGCCAAAATAATGCCTTAAAGATACAAACACATATGAACTATATACCCAGATATTTATGTGCCCAGATGCATTCAGAGATATTTAAAGATTCTGAGTAGAAAAAGTGAGCTATTAAAAAACAGAAGGGTTCTTATATGAATGATAATCTTCATAAGCAATGCTACTAATAAATTACCCATGTAAAATTGCCATTAAATTTTGAAAAGCTAATATCCATTATTTGTCCTGTCATTTAAGTCATTCATTAATTCTGACCTCTATCTCCACATGAGGATGTTCACAATGGCATGCACCATTGAATATGTATGAGTTTTGTTAAAGCGTTGTATTTTCTAACTATACTGATAATTTTAATCTAGTGAATAATTCATAAGATTAAATATCTATGAAAAAACTTCTATATGAATACATTTGATATTTTATGGGAGTGAAGTCATTATTTTACCTTTCATTTATACAATGTAATAATGCCAAATTGTTTTACAATGTGTAATACAGTTAAAACAGTGAGCTATGCAGTAGAAGGCATTGCTATTTCTATTTTGACAAATAGAACAAAATTGTAAGAGAGAAGGTTGGAGAAAGAAAGCAATAGAGTTAAGCAAGCAGCACATAAGGCAGAGTCTATTAATAAGAAAATATATGTAGAGCCTTAGAAACATTCTGTGGATATTCGGTAGGAGAATACCAATTAACCTAGCAGATATAGTTTAAAGGTTTGACTTTTAAGTCCCAGGTTTTATTTTGGGAGAGGAAGGAGATTTTAATAAGTAATGTTAACTTCCTTTCCATTTCTCTAGTTTATATTATAAAAATTTCAAAGTTATACAAAAAATGGCACAATGAACCCCTGGCAAACTGAAGTATGTAGAAATGAAATGACATAATTGGATTTTCTTTAAAATATTTTAGAACAAGAGAGAGACAGAGACAGGGACAGAGAGAAAGGAAAGCAGAGGAGGGGAAGGGAAGGGAGAGAAAAGGAGAGGAGAGAAGAGGAATGGAGAGGAGGGGAGGGGAAGAAAATGGAAGAGAAAAGGGAGGGTGTAGTAAATAAGTATCACATAATCTTCATGATGCTCAGCAACAGATACAGCATACCAGGATCCCAGGTTTTTGAAGTCTCCCTTCCCCTTCCCTATCTTGTCTGTGGAGAGAACAAAGAAACAGATAAACACAACAGTAACAACAAAAGCCCCAGTGAGCAAATGTGCAGTATTTTCCACATTCCCACAGAGAGTGCAAAGGAAGCATGTGAAATTTTTGGAACTAACAAGCTGGCATTTGCTTCCATTGAGTTATACATATAGGCAGTTAGCATATATTAAGTTTTCACTCTGTATAAAATTCTGTAGAGTTAATATAATCCTTTGTACCATGCTTCAGTAAGGAGTTCACAATTTAAGACCACCAGGCTTTCAATTTTGTTACATGATGAGCGATATTAATCCTAATCATTATAACCAACTAATTGAAAGGCAATGAAGTTATTACCTGTCATTAACAAAAACTTTTTTTAAAAAATTGTAGGATCTTGACTCTATTAGGTTTTTACCTAATCCTGTTATTACTGGTTTTACAATCTTAATATCTTCATTTTAATAATAATTTATTATTATATACTTGTTATTTTAACTTCTTTGTGATTTCTGAAGATAATTGACATATTAGAGAACCAGAAAATTAATTCAGTTTATTGCCAATTCTTTAGTAGAAGTTAATTATCAATCAGAAAGACTGAGTGTAGGAGTAAAACAAAGGAAATTAAATAGTAACCTATAATTTATTAGCATTAGAATTACAAATTTTAAATGCTTTTTAAAAAACCTATGAGTGAAGTATGTGACTCAAAGGCGTAAATGCAAATTTTTGTTGCTAACTCAAATCCATATAATAATTATAGGTAGCTATTTTACATGTCTTTTTCTATTATTTGCTCAGCTTTTATGGAAAATTTGCATCCTCTCATGAAAAGGTCAGGCAATTTTTATTGACTATAAAGTAAACGCACCCCAGTGAGTAATTAGCTTCAAAGGAAAATTGTCAGTGCCATAGTAATCAAATATAATGGGATAAAAAAGTTTTTCTGAAAGAACACTTACAATAAACACCCACCCACATTTAATCATTATGACAGTCAATTAACAAATTGTATTATTTTTAATGTCATCTGTAATACTCAAGTGCAGATATGTGTGATAAGCTCTCTATTTTCCAAGTTTTATTTTTAGGCAATGTCATAATGGGTTTTTGATCTATCTTTAACAAAACAAAATATCAAATTCTGTATGTTTAAAACGATGAGTACAGGAATCCTTGGAGCACAGTGGCTATAGCAGAAGCCTAATTTTACACTTCTTGAATTTGCATATAAAAACAGCACACTCATGGACAATATTGGCAACACACTTGATTGCAATGTATCTCTTCAAAACCCAAAGTACAAAGAAATACAAGCAAATCAGAGCCACATCAGGCATAAGGCCTGTGTTCTGGGAACCCCCGTATGATTTTAGCAAACCCATTAAATCTGCTGCCTCCTCAGTAACTGCTGATGGTAGTAACCACCAGCACCCTTCTGAGATATCTCAGCCTGCTGGCCAGGACTGGGTCCTTCAGGGATGACATAGCCTGGGCCTGAGAGCCTGGTAACTCCCCTCTTGTAGTGAGCCTCTCTGTCCTCAGGGTCAACTCCCCGAAAGCCATCAATGGAGAGTCTCTTCAGCTCCCTCCCCACTTACCCCCTTTCAACCCTCCCCACTTACCCCCTTTCAAACCCCTGCCGTTCTTTGTCTGGCTGTTGACACCTTCCTGCCTTCCTAGACTCAGCCTGCTTCTGCAACAGGCCAAATAAATCTTTTTTTTTAAGATTTTATTTCATTATTTTTAGAAAGAGGGGAAGGGAGAGAGGCAGAGAGGGAGAGAGACATCAATGTATGGTTGCTTTTCACCTGCCTCCAGCCACAGGCCTGACTGGAGACTTGGTTTGCAACCTTGTTATGTGCCCTGGCTGGGGAATCGAACCTGCGACCTTTGGGTTCACAGGCTGGCGCCTTATCCACTGTGCTACCGGCCAGGGCCAAATAAATCTTTTAAACTCATGGTCTGTTGTTCCCTTGTCGTTTCTCCTCTCACTCTGGGGGGATCGAACACTGTAAGACCTGCTTGGTACATCCCAGCAGGAGGATGTTAAGGAAATTTACAGGACAAATGAAAGTACTGAGAACAGACTGGAACTTGAGCCAAGGTGAGCTGAAACATAATTACCAGCATTATTCTTAGAAGCAGAAGAGCACTTCTGCTACCATAATATGAGTAACAAAGAAAAGCATGTTTAGATTACATTAGCAAGTTCTGTGTTTTTATGCTGTTAGGGCTGGAGACTGGCATGTTGCCTGCCCAGTAAACTGTCAGCTGAGTCAGGCTTTGCAAAACAGACTGTGGCGAGTGGTCACTGTGTTCTGGGAAACTGTGGCCTGCAGTCACCAAGCACCTGATCCACTGTCTGTGCTGAAACAGAGTCTGCGTCACCGGCCGGGCACCCAATCACAAGGTTCCCTATTAACAGAGGCAACTAAGCATTGTCGCTGGCATCTTTCTGAGAACTAATTACATCCTCATTGCCCCTTTCCCTCTCCTGTAATCATTTCCAAGAAACAAGGATCATTAGTCTCCTGACAGACATCCCTAATTAAAGGACATTGTTCTTTGGCAAACACCGATACTCTGGGCTTTGGAGCTGACCAGCAGGGTGACCCATCCCCCCAGAGGGTCTTCTCTGTGTCCTTAAAAACCCCTCTACCTCCTCCTTTGGGGCTGCAGTCTGCTCAGACTCAGCCTACCTGCTTGAACATCCTTCAACAAAGGCTTTGAACTTGGTCCACCTGACTCCTCCCTTCTCTCAGTCACAGACCTAACCAATGCCACTGTTGGTAAGGCGACCTATCACAAGTTCCTGTTCTTCAATATGTTATGCTTTATTACTAATTCTCAATGCTGCCTCAGTAAACACCCTTCTAGCTAAATTCTTATGTGTATGTAAGATTAGGAAAAGACAACTATTTATGTGTTCAGGTAAGAAAGGCAATAGGATTGGTGGAGTTAGTAGTTTTTGACCCAGGTATTATCATTTTTAAAGTGAGTGCGAATACAAGGGAGAAGACAAACAATAGTTTTATTTAATAAATATTTAGTTTCATTTCATTACCTTCAATCATTAGCCTCTCGGTGAATTACTCACAAAAAATAATTAAACAGTGTTTATTTTCTGCCGGTTGACTACTGTCTACAACTTTAAAAGTCTGCCCGTTGCCAACAAACAGGTAATATTCCAAGCATAATCACTTTCTGTAAAGAGTAAAACAAATTGTCAAATGATTTATCAAGAGCATGAAAAGTTTCTGTTTTTTCATTTTCATACTGAAAAAGCTACACTTTTGAATTAAGGGATAAAATAATTTCAGCCTTTACCAAAGATGTTTTTAACCATCTCTCCATCCACCAATGGAGAGATCTAGAGGCAACTTTCTATTATATTTTTATTGCTATTTGTTTATATTCGATTATTTAACAAGTACTTTAACATTTTTTAGGCTTTCAAAACTACTTCTTATACTTCTAAGCACCTTTTGTTAGTTAAGATTGATAGCAAACCAAGGCAGGGAGGGGGAAGGATACCAAGTCCCACCTGGTGACTCAGCAGTCCTTGAAATTCTGTATGTCTTTTCCATTATCTGTGAAAGAAGGCCTTTGGAACTGTGCTTCATTCCAAGGCTGGACAGGGTCCACAGTGTTCAAGGGATGAAGACCATCAACACCTTTGGGTATTCAGGCCCCTGTCTTGGGAAGCTAGTACCACCTTCACCTGTCGATCAATATATAACTTCTTTACCTTCCCACATCCCACCAGCCACATAAATCCTCAGAGCAATAGACTTGCTTTCTCTGGACACTGGCCTCTTGCCATCCCTGCCCTTACCTCTCTTCTCTTGTCCTTTTCCCCAATTTCAGCAAGGTCCATTCTTGTCCATGAGAACGTATCATCAATAAACCCTGCTTGCTTGCACAATAGTAGACTCACTGATCTGTAATTCCTTCCTGCATTGGTGGGAAGAACTTCATTTCTGGAAGTTTCTCCCATAATACTTTTATTCTGAAATATTTGTAATTTCTCTTGAGCTTATGAAGTTTTCCACATTGTGCCTAAACTACTATGTGAGAGAGTATATTTCCTTTTACCCTGTATTCAATCAGTATGAGCTCATGAGAAGTATTGAATTTTGAGATTTTATGCAACTTCATAAAACTGTCATAATGGCTCTAACTTTGTGAAGTATTGGTTGCAAATATATTCCTATAACTGCAAAACTGTGTGATCAACAAGTGGGGTTGCACACATGAATCCTACTTACTTTCTACTCATACTTTTCAGTCCTCTTGCTTTCTGTTTCTTTATTCATGTTCCAACAACATAAAAGTTTTTTGAAGGGATTTTATTTCTTAATAAACCCTACATCTATTTAATATTTTCATTTGATAAATATTGTAAATATATCTATTCTTATCCTTTAGAACAAAATTTTAGTATAGTTGCTTTTCTCTGTGAAGTGATGGACTATAAGATTTAAGTTTAAAGGGAAAACATGGGGGCGTGAAAAGAGAGAGTAAAGGAAATGTTCTATATATTTGAGAGCAACTGGTATTACTGAAGTGAATACAACTGAAACTCAAAAACTCTTTTCAGCACTCATCAGTTACTGGGAAACATAAACCTTTTAGACCCGGAGGCTGAGTGATGCATGCTATTCAAACATGTATAGCCCACTTTGTGTAGCCAGTTGGCTCTTCATGTCTTCTAAATTCCTAAGTCAATAACAAATTCTTTTATTTCCCCAAATTGTTATTTGACATATGGAAAATTAGAATCCTTCTTCTGTAAGTTCTCCACATAGTAGGGACTAACTATGAAACTTATACATTCATTATTTCTTAAAATACAGTGAAAATGATAATCACACAATAACAGTAAAGTAACAATAACATAAGTTAATATTACCCAGACTAATGTAACATGCAAAGTCATAACAGAAAATAAGCCTATAATGAGATATAAACTAAAACAACATTTCATCAGAAGATGGGTAAGAATATGGCCTGTGAAGAGGTTGGGAAGAGAGAAGGTCTTGAAAGTAAGATGTGTGACAATGTTGATGTGACAGAAGCAGAATATAATGAATGTGACTTGAAAAGGAGATGTTCAGGGACAAGAATATGCAGAAGGAATCTGTCATGTATAGAGTTTATAATGTCATCCTTAATTTATCATGAAGGCATTAGAGAGGTTTGAAACCAAGAATAATAATGTACCCCAATTTGTATTTTAAAAAATTATTCTAGTTATTATAATATAAAATGTCTCATGAAAGTAAGGATACATATTAAAGGAGGTATTGTCAGGCTAGAGAAATCATAGAGATAAGAAATAATGACTTCTAGAGCTACAGTGATAGCAGTGACAATGGGAAAAAATAGGATGACTTGACATACACACGATATAAAAGAAAATAGCACAACTTGCTGATAGGTTATACACAGGCACTGTGTGTGTGAGGGATATGTAAGTGATCACCCCAGATTTTATAGTCTGAGCCACACACAAAAAGAAAATGTCATTTACTGTGATGGGAGTAGTAAGAGAGGATCACAATTAGAATAGAAGATCAAAAATTCAAGTTAAATTAAAGAAATTAATTAGGCCTTATTGCTCTTATGGCTTGCCTATTTTTCTTAAATAAATTGCTTTGCACTTAAATAGTTGTTACATTTCATTTTCTTTGTATTCTTTTTTTATTGTTTTTAGAGAGGGGGGAAGGGAGAGAGGCAGAGAAGGAGAGAGACATCAAAGTATGGTTGCCTTTCACCTGCCTCCAGCTACAAACCTGGAGACCTGGCTTGCAACCTGGTTATGTGCCTTGACTGGGGAATCGAACCAGCGACCTTTGGGTTCGCAGGCTGGTGTCTAACCCACTGTGCCACCAGCCAGGGTGCTTTTTTTCTTTTTGTATTCTTTAAATTAATTTAATAACCTAAACTTTGGAAAATTAACTTTACCTAATCAATGCTTTAATATACATTTTCTTCAAACGAAATTGTTTTTCTCTCAGTGCCACAGATCCAAAGGATGATGTGCATCTAGATACAGTCTTTAAAAGTAAAGATACACATTCTGACTAGAGATGGATTTTCTATGTGATATTCATAATAACCATTTTGAACTTTTCAAATCTATGATGAACCTCAGTATTTTGGGTTGAAGTTGTGATAACATTAATGAGAAAAAGAACATTGTGCAAAAAATGCTTATTTGTTGCCATCACTAAAAACAGCAGAATAATGGTGGTTGTCCTGAAAAGTAAAAGATAGTTTTATGTAATTTCATATGAATAATATACAATTAAAATTATTTTTAAAGAGTCCTCTTGGTTTATACAATTATAAAATCAAAATCAATACATAAACCTTAATATGTTTAGGATTTACCTTCATAAACAGAAATAGCTTAGTTTATTTGTTAAGTTAGTTTTAATTTTATTTTTTTGTTGTTGTTGTACCATAAAAGTTTGTAAGCCAAGCTTGGATAGAATTTGGTTCAAGTTTTTGTTTTATTTTTTCCATCAGGCAAGAGACTATTTATTCAATAATACCAAAAGTTGATGTTTTGTTGAGTACATCAGAGAGCAGCATATATAAGAGTTAGGGTTTGTTTTGATTTTAATATTTGGTCTCCCGACTAAAAGTCAAATAGAAATAAAATGAGATATTTATTTTATTGTTGTCAAGCTTCCTCGGTGTTTATCTCAGGCCTTATCCTACTCTGTCTTCATGTAAATTGTGTTAGTTGAGTTCCAGAAGCTAAATTCAAAAAAGAAATAACATTTTAATTGCTTTATTTTATCTGTCTGTTTCAATTGTCTTGAGTCTCTACTGTGTGTTGTCAAGTGAAGAAAAGTGTTATCATGTGTCTGTTCTTTTTCTCACTTCTCTACTTCACATGAGTATTGAGATTGAAATAAATATCAACCAAAAAGAGGAGTTAATATAATTTGACAAAAATGGACCCTGGGATTTTTGTTAAACAAGGAACATTGAGATAATTTAGAACTAATATACATGAACATATTTCTTGTTATAGAAAATACATTTCATCTACCAACATTCAGTGCTCACTTTTCTTTATGTTCAGGAAAATAGACTATTGTAGTACTTTGAGGGTATGGCACAAACATCACAGGTTGACTCCTAGTGATTGATGACTTTCATGATTCCCTTTTTTGAGTATGGATGGCTCATATAACTTGCTTCTAGCCAATAGAATATGGCAATCGTAGGTATGTTACTGTCTTGATTAGGTTGCCAACGTTGATGGTGCTATATTCATATATTTAGGAGAACAGTAGGGATGCTGTCCTGCTCTTGAGAAAACAAACTGCTGTATTGTGGGCCTTAAGAAGTGAGCTATCTGCATGGCAGGGAATAACTATAGGAGGTCACAAGGAGCTTGGAGTGGCCTCCATCTAACAGCCTTTGTTCATACAACCAAAAGAATATAAATTTTGCCAATGGAATGAACTCCAAGGTGTGTTCTTTCCTGGTACAATCACCAAATGAGAACATAGTCTGACCATCACCTTGAATTTTGCCCTGTGAAAGCAAGGAATACTTAAACCTTAATTGGAATTTTGACCATAGAAACTGTGAAACAAAACTATGTTGTTTTAAGTTGCTGAATTTATGCTAAATCTGTTATGTAGTGATGAAAAATGAATTGAGAGGACATTATAAAATAAACATGGTACTTATAAATAATCATATACTTTTAAATGCTGAGTTTTTTTGTGAGTCTTTTATCATTTGGAAAGTTATATATATTCATTTCAGTGTAAGCCAATATTAATAAAATTTGTTGTTCACATTTCCCATAAATTTTGCATTAAGTAAATTAGTGACTTGCCTATGATGGTATTTGCACAAACACTGGTTTTTAGTTCTCTTAAAAGTCATGTAAGATACTCTTCTTTTATCTCTATCTATAGAGGTTCTGATAATATGGTTCACTGGGATTGTGCTATAATGATATTTAGTCAGTTAACCTAAAAATAATATAATCCTGATATAGAATGTATGCATTACTATCTATAAAGTTTCAGTAGAAACAAAGATTATGACTTCCTATTAAATTTGGTGGTGTTTGTATAAGCCCAAATAAGCATGCTGATAATGGGCTGAGATATTTTAATAAAGGTTCATTTTAAGGAAAACTATGAGTAGTATTTTATAACTTATGCTGACTTTACAAACATTTTGATTGTGACCAACCATTTTTCAAATGCCAAATTTCAAAAATTATTTTGGGTTGCTTAAATAAAAGATTTGCAAGATATGAGCATGCATGCTTCTTTCCCGTAATCTTCCTTTATGTTTTGCTGACAACTTACCACTTCTGTCTCTTATGGGAGGAACAATCTGTGTCTCTCACATTTGCTGTAAAACTGTAAATCACAACTTTCCTGAGTAACT
Source organism: Noctilio leporinus (assembly GCA_004026585.1). Lineage (NCBI taxonomy): Eukaryota > Metazoa > Chordata > Mammalia > Chiroptera > Noctilionidae > Noctilio > Noctilio leporinus. Next base: position 376,546 of record PVIW01000515.1, read on the forward strand.
TTCCTGTTACTCACCAGGAAAACATGAGATGATAAAAACAAATCATGCTTTCTTATTGAGAAGGGATCTGCACTTGTATTATTTTCTTAGTTATTTATCTATTTTTCAAAAAGATTTTATTTATTATTTCCAGAGAGAGGGGAGGAGAGAGAGGCAGAGAGGGAAAGAAACATCCATATATGGTTGCCTTTCACCTTCTTCCAGCTACAGACTAGCTAGACACGGCTTGTAACCTCATTATGTGCCCTGGCTGTATTTTCTTTTCTAAGAACTAAATCCCAACTTGCCTTGAAATCCTCTAAATTATAAAATCCATTTGAAAAAATCCATCCAATCCCTGGATGCCTAACATATAAAGAAATTAAAAAATAATAATACAAGTGCAGGTACATTTTCAATAAGAAAGCATGATTTTGTCTAATGCAAATGATGCTCTAAAAACTTTGAATCACCCCTGGCTGGTGGCACAGTGGATAAGGCACTGGCCTTCAAACCCAAAGGTCACTGGTTTGATTCTAAACCAGAGAATCAAAGGAGTCAAAACATGCACCCCTCAACCCCAAGGTCAAGTTAAAGCTTTGACATTTATCATTCTTCTTTGAGAAATGGTCTATACCAAAGAACATATAAGAGGGATTTATCATAAAATCAATAAAGACTGTTTTCTAGAAGGTATAGAACTGTTTCATAAAGGCAAATAAAGTCTAATCTCCAATGTCCAGTAAGGAAAAGAGAGAAGGAGCTACATAGATTCTCAAGTCTCTCACAGAGTAGATCTCTATTTATTTACTTTTAGAGAGATAGGAAGAGGGGGATTGGGAGAGAAACATCAAAATGTGAGAGATCCATCGATAGCTCACATGCCCCTAACTGAGATCCTGGCCCTAAACCTAGGCATGTGATCTGACTGGGATTCAAACAGGCAACATTTTGGTTTGCAGGCTGGCACTCAATCCACTGAGCCAGATCAGCCAAAGCAAAAGTAGATCTTTTTAAATTATGACTGCCTAGGTTTCTAGGAAAAAAGGATATAATAAATGATGAAAGACAGGAGAAAACCATGGTTCATTGTCCAACTTTGAGGAAACAAAATATTTGTTTACCTTTTGACTGTCTTGAAACAATAATTATCTCTTACTATACTGGGGTTGGGGGTAGAATAGAAAATGAAAAAAATAAAAAAAGAAAGAGGAAATAGAGACAAAGACTACAATTATTTTTCATTGCTATGTAGAAGTTCTGTTCACTAAATATGGCCAATAAAATGTCTTTAAACCTGACCAACAAGAGAAATGTCTCCTTCATACGTAGAAAAGCCAGTGGGAGTGTCCTGAATGACACCAAGAGTCAAAAAAGACTGGATGGTAAAATGCTGACATAAAGGTGTGGACATGTGAATAAGTAAAAATAAATGTAGGAATAAAGAGAAAAATAGGAAGAGGAGAAGGAAAAGAGCTCTGAAAAATAGTGTACTTATATGTGTAATATATTTAGAAAAAAATTGATGTTTTTTCTAAATGGGCACAAGAAGAAGAAAACATTTTAATTTTGGTGGCCAAAAACAGAGGTTAAATAATTCAGAATATGGTGGTTAATAGGGTTGAATTGGCTAATATGTTGGCATGAATGAGTTGGCAGGATTCTTTAATGACTCCTGCCCATCTGTTGCTTGCAAGTAATGGTTATAAATATTTTTAAATAAAAATTTTAGTAGCCTCTGCCATGTTCCCTGCTCTGAGTATAAAATTTATTATCATAACCAGATCCTTCTGCGAGGCTAAGAAGTCAGAGGATTGTAGCTTTAGAATTCAAACTCATTTCATTTCATTAGGCAGAGCTGAGGAATGTGTTAATAACAGTTCTTGATGCTTTGATAATTTGTCTTGAGCCAACATTCTATTTACTACTGCTGAGACTAGCAATCTGGAGGAACTGCATACCTAGATCATGAGTCAAAGTTTAATGTCTATTTTTACTTTATAAATTTCATATAGGCAGGTATTTTGTTGTTATTGTTTATTTTCTCATATATTTTTGAGGGAGAGAAAAAAATAAATGGCATTCATCAGGAAAAGAGAGGCCTGATAGTGCTTGGAAAAAATGATAAGACACACCAGAGTAAATAGAATAAGTGATATATATGATACAGGTAAAATAATCTCTTAATACATTGAACTATACTATTAATAGATCACCTTTATATAGATTGTATTATAGTATATTCTGTACGTAAATAAAAGGTTAGCTCTTACTATCAGCATATATGTATATTAGTATGTATTTATTAGTGAGTACATATTTAACTAGATACACATAAAATATATAGTACTATATTTAAATAACAAAATAATGAAAATGTGTATAAACCTAGATAGATTTTACTAAAATATATATATTTTTCTTTTTTGTTTGATTTTGTTATACATTTTCTAAAGGTGCCTGGATATTATCAGGTTCTATTCTATCACAAAAATGTTATTATGAAGAAAGAAATTCTATTCAACTGATTTTATCTCAATGCTTCATTCTGATTCAATACTCCCTACTGTGAACCAAAGACATATTAGATACTTTGCTAGAATATTATAGTAAGTAAATAATTAAGAGGAAATGTTTTCCTTAAATTAATTCATTATGAACCTATAAAAAACTGGATGAACTACAAAGTGCTAAATGTTATTAGATAAGATTATGCATAAGGGATTGCAGGTGGGCATTGAGAAGGCAGAAACTGATTTCCAGGAAGTAATAACAGATAACATTTATAGCTCAAAGTGCTTAACTCAAAACTCCAAAATTAAAACAGAGTAAGCCTAAAGCAAAATACGCCCTCAAAGGTAAAGGAGATCCTCAAAAGAAAAAAAGAAGAAGAAGAAAAGAAATCCCCAAAACATAAACACAAATCATGATATGCACACCATGTTCAATGCTCTGAAAGTTCATGTAACTTCAAGCTACAATTTTAATCCCATCTTCAATAATTGATGTAAAGCCTTGGGAATATGCCAGGAAGATAGTCAGATCAGATACACTGCATAAATCCATGTGCCTGAAAGGACTAAACACTCAGTGATCAAGCAGTCTGTAAAAGTCAGCCACACAAAAATGGACAGTGAAGAAACACATTTGCACATAATTAGTCTCTGAGGAGAGGAGAAAATGTCTCCACTTAGAAACTCAACCTGCCCCCATAAAGACCAATGGCCTGAAGCCACACTGCATGCATGCATGGCACAAAATCCTTCAGGACTATATAAGCATGCTTTGTATCAGTTTTTGCTGGTATATTTAACATAAAGAATCAGTAATATGTGAGATTAATGGAATAAATAAGCCTAGGAAGTTCCTTTAAAAAGTAGCATGCTGGAATAGGTTATTCATCCTTGCCTAAGGGACATACAATTTCTTAAGAAATTAGGTTATTTCCTTGAAGGAGAAAAGATTCCTGACAGATCTCCATTGGCATCCATGTGCTTTACTCACTGAGTTGACATTGCTCTTAGCAATTATTTTACAGTATGATCTGTGGACCAAGTAATTAAGAATCATCCAGGATAATTTTTTATATCGCATACCCCTGTGCCTGACTCAAGGCCTGAGGATATAAAGTCTTAATATTAAAATTTATGAAACTGGACCACACTCTGAGGTTGCTCTTCCACAATCTTTGGAAAAGCCAGTAAATGCTATTTTCATCATAAGCAAGCAATGTTCATAGAGAGTACAGTGCCAATACTGAAAAAGGAAACTTAGCTGATGCTTAGAAAGTGCCCCTAATTTTAAGGCAGGGAGCAATAACAATTACCTAGAAGTTGCCTCCAAGCAGAATGTCATTTAAAAAATTGCTGCTGGCTGGCTCCTCTCAAAGCTAACGGCATGGGGGTAGGAGAGAAAGTGATAGACCCCCAGAGTCAAGTAACAACCAAAAAATACCCACACCACCAATAACAACAGCAAAACTTTAGGAAACTCTCAAGAAGACAGAATATGACAAGATTTCACAAGAAAGGTGGTACATGAAAAGCCTAGTGAGGCAGAGAACCAGGCACCATAAATGTAGGAGAGGTGCGGTGCCAGCTCTCCCGTTGTTCCTTTCTCTCACTCATGCCCTAAGGTTATGATCCCCTGGCTCAGTAAGGGAGCAGCAATGGCCAGCCTCTGAAGACACTGCAACATTAGTGGGGAATGGATTATGGTTCAGTTGAGAAGTACAGTTCAGTATACCAGGCCCCAGTGGTTCCCTTTCTACCTCCCATGTACAAAGTAGCTCAATTAGGAGGAAGTAATTTGTGCACAACAGCAGAGCCTGGGTGAAATATTGGATGGGTTTCCTAAAGTCAGAGGAAATAAACCCAGATTTCAACAGGAAAGTTTATCTAAATTCTTCTTACTTTACCAGATAACTAAAAATCCTCAGATTTCATCATAGTATCTAACAGTTTTCAGGCAATATGAACTAGCAGGAAATGTATGAAATGTGTGAGCAATGTAAGCACTATTTTAAAAATTCACAATAAATTAAACAACTTAAAACAGAGGCATTAGAAGAAATGAACCACTTAGAACAAAACTCAAAATGTGTGTAGTGAGTATCTTTAGAGGGGAGACAAATAGTAGAAACTCGAAGACAAGCCATTGTAAAGAACCACATGAAACTATGTTTGAATTCAACAATAAGTGATAAAACACAAGATAAGAATTAAAGAATTAAAAGATTGGCAAAGGCTTTAGTAATTCAAAAGCTGCCTAAAATTGATAAAGATCTGGAAAACAAAGTAATGTTAATATCCATGGAGGACAAAAATAATGTTCAAAACCTACATGAGTTTCAGGTGAAGATGAAAAATAATTAAATGAAGAACACATTTTTGGCTGTCACCTAAAATTAAAGAGACATATAAAGTGTCAGATTGATGGGTTGCAGAGAGTCAGAAAGAAATAAATAAGTAAAGCAAACAATTAGAAATCTAAAACATTAAAAATAATAAAAATGTCAAATGTAGAAAAAAAGAGCAGGCTACAAAGGAACAAACTTTTGGTTGATAACAGACTTAACAAAAATGCTATATTACAGAAATCAAGGGACACATTGTTTTTAAAATGGTAAAAATATTTTTAAAGTAGTTTAAATGTAGATAAATTATAGTTTGTAGTATGAATTCTTTTAAGGTTTATAAGACTCTCTATAATTGCCTCTTGAATGTTGTCAAGGAAGTTATAAGGAGGAGAATAAAAAATCAATGAAATAGGGAAAGTAAGTGAATTAATCTTAATAAAGTATATTAGCTAACATAAATGTTGTATTGACCCAAAATAATTTTTTCTTGAGCCCTCCCTTACCCCTTGCTATAGAAATACCCTTTTCAATGTGCCTTTGCAGTTTCACCCAACAATCTTTTCTCCACCTTTGGAGTTGGCCAGCCTGTGACATTCTTCAGCCAATAAAATGCAGCAGTAGTGGTGGTGCCCCCTTCCCTGGCCAGGACTCACCACACATTACTGCTTGCACTCTGGGAACCCAGACACCAGACTTGAATGGCCCACTGGTTGTCAGCTGATCTAATATTTTTTTTTTCTTTTTGTGTGTGTGTGTGTGTGTGTGTGTGTGTGTGTTATTTTTCAATTGTTCACACTATTATGGAGGTCCCATTCCCCATTTTCTCCCTCCTCCACCCAATCCCTGGGCCCCCTTCTCCCAGGTAATCACCACACTGCTATCTGTGTCTACAAGTTATACATCTATGTTCTCTGTCTAATCCCTTCACCTTCTTTACATACTCCATCACCTCCACAAATGAAAGGCTCCAAACACTTAAAGAGTACATGCCAAGATCATCTACCATACTTTATTCTCAACCACTCCTCAGTCTCAAGCTCATACAGAACATTTTAGATCCTTGGAATAAAAGGAAATGTAAAGATCTAGTTCCAGTCTAAACTTTGAATTGTTCTTTCTAATCCAAGGAAGGTATCACTCTACCTCTGACAGATTCCAATATTTCCCAGGCCAGACCTCAGTTCCTATTTATGCTTTATTTAGAAGAAATACATAGATTTTTTAAAAACATTTTTGTTCACTCTTCTCTCTAATAAAAAAAAATTATAAAGTCCATTGAGTGCATTTAAACAATTTGGTGAAATGGCCACAGACCTATAGAAAAGATAAAACAATTGTCTTTTTAAGGTGATATAAGAAAATAACAGGTAATTAGTTTTAAGATGTCCAATGTTCTCCTAATTTGATGTTAGTATGATTTTATATACAGGAATAAGAAGCATGTTAGTCAGCAATAATAAAAGATAGTTATTGGTTCACAAATCCAAACCACAGAAAGAATAATGAGGAAACCAGGAAGTGGCCATTGTGCAATGTTTCTTTTTATTTATTCATTTTTGTTGTTTTATTATAGTTGTTTGAATTTTCCCTTCTTGCTCTCTCTTGCCCCACCTACCCCTGGTCCCACCTTGTTGTCCATGTCTATGGGTCATTTATACCTGTTCCTTGACTAGTCCCTTCCCCTTCTTTCACCCTTCTCCACCTCCCTACTTCTCTCTGGTCACTGCCAGTCAGTTCCTTGTTTCCATGTCTCTTGTTCTATTTTGCTTGTTTGTTAGTTTTGTTCATTAGGTTCCTTCTATAAGTGAGATCATTTGGTATTTGTCTTTCATTCACTGCCTGGCTTATTTCACTAAGCATAAATACTCTGTTTTCATCCATGCTGTTGTGAAAAGTAGGAGTTCCTTCTTCCTTTCCACTGTGTTAGTATGCCATTGAGTAAATGTAGCATGTTTTTTTTTTTTTTTTTTTTTTTTTTTTTTTTAATTTTTTTTTTTTTTTTTTTTTTTTTTTTTTTTTTTTTAATCCAATCATCCACTGATGGGCACTTAGGCTGTTTCCAGCACTTGGCTATTGTAAATAGCGCTGCTATAAACATAGGGGTACATAGGTTCTTCTGAATTGGTGTTTCAGGGCTCTTCAGGTATAACCCCAATAGTGGAATTGCCGGATCAAAAGGCAGTTCCATTTTTAGTTTTTTAGGAAATTCCATACTATTTTCAACAGTGACTACATCACTCTACATTCCCTCCAACCCAACAGTACACTAGAGTTCCCTTTCCTACACATCCTCTCCAGCACTTGTAGTTTGTTGATTTGTTGATGATTGCCATTCTGACCAGTGTGAGGTGGTATCTCATTGTGCTCCTGATTTGCTTCTCTCTGATGGCTACTGATGTTGCAAATACTTTCATATGCCTATGGGTCCTTTGTATGTCCTTCTTAGAGAACTATCTGTGTAGGTCCTTTGCCCATTTTTTAAACTGGAACCTTTGCCTTCCTAGTGTTGAGTCATATCCCTTGTCTGAGGTATCATTGGCAAATATGTTATCCCATGCCTTAGAGAATATATTGGTAAAAATATTTCCGTTATTTTACTGCCTATGTTTTCCTCCAGGACTTTTACAATGTTGGGTGTAAGTTGCTGGTGAAAGCTCACTCTATACTCTCTGTAGGGTGTTACTTGTAGGTAAATACAGGGCATCACGGTGTTCATGTCACTTTGCAGTAAGCTGATAAGGGTCTGTACTTTGGGTATCATTTTCCAAAACACACTGAATAGCCCTAATGCTCTCTAGTGGGCCTTTCATTACTGTCTATAACTGCCTTAGAGCAAACAGAATCAGATCCTTGAAAATCATTGTTATTTATGTATTTACCAAAAATCTATGCTGCTATAAGGAAATGTAAGTTCCTAGTAAAGCAAATCTGATATGTTAAGTGTGACAGCTCTGAGAATTTCCATGGGGAAAATAGTTATTTTAAATTAATATTGATTGTAAATCTTTATACTATTTGTGCTTTTTATTATTTTTTTTAAAGCCTGGGCACTTTAAGTAAATCAATTTGTTAGTCCTGAGTGGTTGTGGCAGAAAATCCAATGAAAGTTACCTATATTTAAATATTAATCTTCACAGGAAGAAATAGTAAATTTCTCAACATTACAGTCAGAAAAAAGAGAGGAAATATCAGATAATGTGAAGCTCCATTGAATGAGAACATCATTAATATAAAAGCAGAGTGCTTATTTTAAAAGCAGAACCATACTGTAATACAAAAGATAAACATAACATTTACAGATCATTATGTAAACTTCACATATTAGTGAACGTTTTCCATTTTCTTAGATAATTATATTATTTATCAAATTAATTTATTTAGATAATTTATATAACAAGCAGATGACTACCTATAATAAAAATGTGGTTGTGGCTTTAGACATTTCATTTTGTATAAAGAGGATAAAAACATTTAGACTTCATGTCACAGTAACTAATTGTATATGTATATGATCATTTTTGTAAATGTATACTATACTAGAATATCCTTTATGGATGGAAGTAGCAAAATATGCATTGGATCATGCAAAGTAAGCTATATATCAATTAAGTACCTTATTTTTAAGCATTCATACGTTACATTCACACAAACACAGTATTTTCTTACTGTTCGTCTTCCTTCTTTTCCATTGCAGGAAGTAACTATATATTATTTATATTGCTTAAAAATCATTATATTTCCCAATTCTTTGAAGAAATTCAAGTTCTCCAATTAAGAGAAAATATTTTAAGTAAGAATTGTTTCTTAAGAATTCTCTAGGCCAAATCAGAAAGTCTTAACTAAATGAATTTGATAAACCTCTCATTTTCTTTTTTGTATACGTAAATGAAGGTTTATAAACAGAAAACTTCTGAAGCTTTTAAATTTGTTTGAAATTAGAGAAATGTATAGCCACAGGCAACTGTAGTAATAAAATGACATTTTTTAAAGTAAAAAAGAAGCACAATGAGATTACCACCTCACACTGGTCAGAATGGCAATCATCAAATTTTTCATAATAGTAATAATTTTGAAAGCTAACACATTACATATTTTAACTATTTGATAATGCATTTAACTGAACTATACCCCAGAAGTGCTTATTTTCAAATATATGTTTATTAATTTTAATAAATGTTCACTGTACACTTGACTCATTAATAATAGTATAAAAATGCTGTAGAAAATAAGGAATGGCAAAAAATAGTGTTATTTCTACACCTTTGACATCATGATAAGACATTGACTCTTGTTCTGTAATTGAACAAACTCTACTAGCCAGGGTGAAAATAAATTATTGCTATTTTTTGGTTCCATTGAACATTGAAACTTGATATGGGACTTGATCTTTTACACCTTTAAGGAGAAAAAAAGTAAACTTCTGTCAATTTCCCTAATTTTTTCAAGTTTAGACCACCATTGATTATAAAACAATCAAACAAATATTTATGTATTTAAGGTGCCCATATAACTATATTTCATTGATTCAATAGTTTTGTAGTAGACTGATGTAGTTCAGATCTCTATTTCAGCATATTTGGTCCATCTCACTTGGAAATCATGTATTTTGGGTCTGTCACATTCAGGATCTGTGGAGTAGGACCTTTCCTAAAGATCAATTCAATACTCTGAAAATGTTTAGCATGAATGTTACTGATAAGGTAAATATATATTATTGTGACATGCCAATTCAAATATCATCTTGTTTTATTTATCCTATTAAATAAGTATAACTATGAACTAAATTTAGTATTTATTTTGAGCCTGTGGGAAGATTCTTTAAAGGAGTTGTCTCAAATTACTAATACCAAACAATCAGGAGCTAAAGCAGCAAAATAGATAAGATTTTAAAGAAACATGATACCCCTTTAAGGCATCGTAGATAAGCCACTGGCTGCCTTTCCTTTCATAATTTGCACAATAAGAGTACTTGGATTCTGATATAGATCAGTCTTCATTTCACTATTTAGTAAAATATTAAATTTTTCAATATTAATTATATTTTATAGTTATATAGATTCATAGAAATCTTTCATGTCTTACATGAATTTAAATTTAAATAGAATGTAAATTTTATGATAAATAAGTTAACAGGTTGCAAGCCAGGTCTCTAGCCAGGTCGTTAGCTGAAGGTAGGTGAAAGGCAACCACACATTGCTGTCTCTCTCCCTCTCTGCCTCCCTCCCTTCCCCTCTCTCTAAAAACAATAAATAAAATCCTTAAAAAAAATAAGTTAATTTACCGTTACTTTTAAGTGGTTTACATGGCAGCAATTTGAAGGAGCAAAACATCACATGCATTTTACTGCTCTGACTTCCTTTTAGTAATTACAGAATCAGTGAAATTGATCATTCTGGCATTACTTCTAACAAGGTATCCCAAAGTCTGCTCTGAAAATACTCATTCATGGAATTTTACAATGTTCTAACATACTGATAACAATTTTGTCTTAATTGCATTTTACTGCTAAAAGACATTTGTGCATTTGGGAGATTTTAAAAAACAATGGTCTGGCTCTTTATTGACACATTCATTTTTCTCAGAACATTACAAGTATTTCCCCAAATAATTAGATGACAGAGTAGGTAATTATTATCTTGCATGCTGAGATATGTATGTATGTGTGATTGCACCAACCACAGGCTTGTTCATTAACAAATCACTGAATAAAGCTATCACATTATTATTTATTCTTTAGTTATTTTAGTTTATAAAATGCAAGCTACCTTAATTATTTTTACACTCAATTTGTTAGTGTAAGAAAAAAAATTTTGTGTTTTTAAATAGCTATTTTACAACTTTCTTTTTACACAGACTAAAATATTAACAACGTCTTTAAAATGTTTTTGTGAAACTGAAGTATTTCATTATATATATATATATTTTTTTTTTAAGATTTATTTATTATTTTTAGAGAGAGGGGAAGGAAGAAAGACAGAGAGGGAGAGAAACATCAATGTGTGGTTGCCTTTCACCTGCTTCCAACTTCAGACCTGACTGGACACCTGTCCTGCAACCTGGTTATGTGCCCTGGCTGGGGAATTAAACCAGTGACCTTTGTGTTCCCAGGCTGGTGCCCATCCACTGTGCCACCAGCCAGGACCTCATTCTATTTATTTTTTAAGTTTTCTCATCTTCCTTGCAAATTATATACATTTTCTCAAAACACATTTTAAGTCAGAAGTATAATAGCCAAGTAAAATAATGAAATAATTCCTTAATCAAGAACAATTGTCACATAATTTTCCTGAATCTTATTTTCACCTTTTTAAGATGTTTGTAGCACTTGCATTTGTTCTTAAACATATTTATAAATTATCGTATAGTTCTAATATTTTAAATATCCATAAATTTTTATTAAAATAATGATAAAATGTCTACCTAATTATTTCTAAGACAACAAACACACAGAAATATTAAATATTAATTTCCTACAGAAACATTTATTCCTCACATAATTTATTAAGCAATCTTGAAACTAGGAAATAGAAAAATGAATTTGTCAACTCAGGTTTAATTTGTGTTTCATACAATGTGGAGGATTTCTTGTTTTGTTTTGGCCAACAGGACGCGTTAAGTTCTTACATATCACTAGAAAAATAACCAATAATACATGCCTCGTTTTAATTTGTTTCTATCTTATAGCAAAATTGTAAGCTTTTCTCAATTTTCTTTTTGTTCCCTTTACATATCATTCACAGTAACCCAGATAAGGAAAAGGCACACCCACTTATATAAGCTGAAAGAGTCTGAAAGGCTGAGGAAGTGGAAGCAAGAATGAAAACTCAGGAAATATTTCCAGGATTCTCTTTTACTGAGGCCACTAATTCTTATGTTACCTAATAAATAGACTTGTCCAAAAGCAATCCCAGTTACCCCATCTGGATTTCCTGGACAATATGTTAGATGCGACTGGAACTTTCTCTTTCCCGTAGCAGAAGGGTGTTGCTACTCGGCTCAGCTCCGCATGGGTCAGGGTAGCTTCTTCACTCCTCTAAGAGGACAGCACAATGTATTAAAGATCCCAATTTAGGGACACCAAGTCATTCAAGTAGTACATATCTAAACTAAACTTTGTGCCTCTCAAGTAGTTATCCCAGGAAAAGGTATTTTTACAGCTTAATACAAAATGGAAGAAACAGCAGGGGAGCCTTTCCTATGGAGCACTAGTATCAGGCCACGGCATGCATCTTTGCAGGACCAGTGCCTGCCCTTGCTTACCTGTGGCTTGTAACCTCCTTCAATGCTAAGGACTATTTCTTAAACCATGCCATTAGCACTGTGAATCTTGTCTCAAGCCCCATTATGTGCCATTTTGTTGAATACGTGGTTGATCAAAATTTTTGATGATTAAAAAACACATTGTTTTAATCCAATGGTCTTACATACTTTGACATCAGAATAATTCATAAAAAAATTTAAAAAGTTCAATTCTAAATAATCTTGACCTTTTTATCATTGCATAGAAGATAAACTGTCATTTTCTTTGTTACACAAGTAAATAATCTTCCAAATTATGTAATCTGTGAACTAAATTAACTATTTATTTGAGATAAAAACCCTTTAGATTTTAAGGGTTTTTTATATCTGTTTGCTTTTATACATGTTTGTTTTGTGGCATTTTAATTTATATCTTATGGTCCTCTTTCGTTTTGTACATATATTCTTAGATAATATATTACAGTTTCTACCTTCCCTTTTTTGTAGCAAAATTTTCTTTCAAGTAAAAGCTTGCCCATAGCCACAATATATAAAGAATTAACATAGTTAGAAATTTATTTTATAGAAATCATTCCCAAATTATAACCATAAATTGATTTTAAATGTATATTTCTAACTTTACTTTTTGTAATATATTTTGAAGATAAGTTATGAAGCTTTCGTAAATATGAATCCAAATTTATTTATGCTAGCAGCGAACATGAGATAGACTTTGCCCTTGTCCGTAATGACAGCACTAAGGCAGAACCAGTGTAAAAGGGTGTCAGCTCTGAAACCATCTGTCCTCGGTTCACATTCCTGTTCATCTACATGCTCCCCTGCTGAGCGGGGGCAAGAGAGTAGCTTCTGCTAGTCTCTGCTTGACTTGCTGTGAGTGTTTCAAGGTCTACTGCGTGAACACTTAGAAGTATGCTTAGGCATAAGTGTTTTCTGATGGTGGTTGTTATTAAGGCAAGCATATAATCAATGATCCAAATCAGAACACTTTGAGATGGTGGAGTATTTTATTACTGATTATTCTTGAAAATAAACCAAGACTCTCCCAGGTAAACTGAAATACAAGATCAACTTAGCTAATGAACTCTTAATGATTGCATGATGTCTAGAATATTTCATAGAGTAGAAATATAACATTACTTAATTATAGATTTATTAAGAAAAATAGTCAAAGATGTGGGAATTTGTGAAAAGTTCTGATAAAATTATTGTTAGGGAAATGTTAAAATGAAAGATAATGAAAATGAAGGTCTGACAGACCTGGACGAATAAAGGACAGAAAGTCTACAAAAAAAGTCATAAAAGATACAAGCATGTATGCTTCAAAATTAATGAAGCATTTGCTAAATTTAATAAAAACCCTCAAATATGTTTTACAGAAATATTTGTATAATTATTTTATGAAAGTAAAATGAGAAGTAATGAAGGTCAGGCTTTACTGTAATGTATTACTCTAAAATGGCATTCTAAATACTTAGCCTAGAAATTAGGATATAGTGACAATTAAAACCTGCATTTCATTGAATGGATGATAAACATTTTTATTACAATTATTTGAATTTTCAATTAAATTCCCAATATAATTTTTAACATTAAATATAAAAGCTGGTTTTCATTTTAAATGGATATACTTTGATTTTCTCTTTTCCATTTTCCAATGCCAAATATTCTAGATCAATCAGGACCTCATTCCTGAATGAGGTTATTGTGCAGATGAAATAAGGTAAGTCACCAGCAGCACTTAGCAGTGTACTTTGTGCATGAAGTAAAATGTAAAAGTTTCAATTCTATTCAATGTGCTCCTATGCTATACACTGAGATTTTGAAAATGAATGAACTATTGATGCTGCCCTCTGAGTGCTTACTCTGAAGTTGGAGATTCTGATATTGCAAATGCATATTATGAAGCAATCCTACTAGTACTATGATAGAAATAGCCAAATATTCTGGCTAGAAGGGTAGAGGCAGTCAATGCACAGAATGATTTAAAAGCACCGAAGTGTGATTATCAAGGAACTGCTGAGACCTGCAGAACTGTCAGCACATTACATTCTGTACAAACAACTGCACAAGGAGGCTGGACCAAAATCAAGCATGATTTCCACCAGCTCCAAGTCATATCCAAAGACTGACCCCAGCCCCTCTTAAAATGCCTGCCAGAAGAATTAACTGCTTGTTCCAGACAAAACCTGACCATTGCCAGATAGGCTCCTAAACCCCTTCTTAGAACAATTACTGTTACTTTAGAAAACTTGTAATTATAAATCTTCTCTCTGCTTTTAAAGAAGTAAATCTACCTCCAGAAGCTGTTTCTCCAAGGATTGAGAGCTGTCTCTTTGATAGTGAACATTCCAGGCGATAGCTGCCCCTCCTAATCACAGTGGAGCATAAGGACCTAAATTGATGGGTGCCTTACTTTAAATTACACCCTGATTTCCTGTCATAAAGGTAGACAGTTTCCTTCCCCTTAGGTAAGTGCCAATTAAACCGGGGCGGTCTAGTCACATAAACCAACCCCCCTGATACCTTTCAGAACTTTGCCCTTTGCACACCTCAACCCTTGGAAAGACTCTGGCTGTTCCTTTCAATGCAACTAATTTCTATTCCTGCTGGCCCCTCTTCTTTAATATAAGAGTTATTGAAAAATGTGCCCTTAATACTTTAGTCCCCAGCTTTGATTATCTTTTATAGGAGAATACCAAAGAGAATTCAAGAAAACTTCAGGTAGTTTCCCTAACTTCTCTGATGGCTCTAAGAAAACCTATCATCCCCATCTATTTATTATTCTTAGGCAACAGAATAGATATGTTTTGTGAGCATAATTAGATCACCCAAGTTTTTGTGTTTAAACGATCTAATGACTCTGCTTACCACTGTGTCATTAAGGAAAAAGAACACTGATTATTCAGTTTATATGTTATTATTTTCTTTAATTACTAGGAAAATATTGTCATCAAATTGAGAAAAAACCTTTACTGTCACGTCACTCTAAACCTGTTGCTTTCTTTACAAAAGAGTCGGAGCCAAATCAGAGGTGTCAATGCAGAGAGAAAACCAAGCGCGCTGAAACTGTGCTTGGGTCCAGTTCTGTTTCTCAGGGTTGCTGGTTCTTGGTGCAGGTACTGTCTGGTTACTTTCAACCAAAGCTTTGAGCAAGATTAGAGAACAGAAACTAGGCAAAAGCCCCAGTTTCCCTTCTGCTTCTCCCTGATTCAGTGTCTCTCCATGGTCCAGCCATAAAGAAGAGGGCACAGTGATTCCTTCCCAGGCCCTCAGCCCTGGAAGCAATGTCACCAGCTTTGTTCAAAACTCTGAATACAGTAGTAGCTTCCCGCCTTTGCCACTCTCAGTGTGGTTTCAGCCCTTCTGTGACCTGTGAAACCAATTCCCTGAATTGCATCTTCTCTTTTAAAGCTATAAAGTTGTGCCTGTTTCCGTGCCTAAATCCGGAGGGCTACAAAATCCCATGAAGGAAAAATGCAGATCTTGATGTGAGAAAGCAGGAGAGAGTCAGAAGTGTCTTAAACTATAAAACAAGTCAATTCTTATCTTAAAATAGTAATTTTTGTCTTATAGTTTCTCTACAATTTATGTGATTAATCTTAATTAATTTATGTGCCATTTTAATAAAATGAATGTAATATATTTTAGAAGACAAAAATAGAGAGTGAATCCATGCTTCTGGTATCACAGTTCAGTTTATCATAGGTAGCATTTCATCTAAAATAGCAATGGTATTAATAACCATGACAATATGCAGTTATTACATCCCCATCTGGAAGTTTCAGAAGTTCAAACATAGCCATGACAATAAAACTATGCATAGCCTAAAGTGTCATTCCCTTACCTAAATTAGCTTCTAATTTAGTTTCTAATTAAACTTAATTATTTTCAATTTTTCCCTCAGTACAAACATGTTTATACAAACATTATTCATTCATAAATATGTATTGTCACAAGAACAGCATAGTTATTTGCCACTTAAAAAAGAAACATTTATTAATTTCTACTTTATAAATTACCAAATATAAAATCTATTTTCTTACAGAAAATTATTTTATTTATTTGTACTATCTAACAATTACCCTGACATATAATTGTTTCTAAAAATAAAATCAAACAAAAGTTTTAAAAATCCTCTGTTTTCTTTCTAAAGCATCGTTACCCACACTATATAGCTTTCTTAAAAATATGATCTACAGGAGGCCTCATAAAACAGAGTCAGTTGAAGTGCTTGATAAAATTATAGATTCCTGAGCCCAATCTTATATCAAATAAATTAGAGTACCTAGAAGTAGACCTTCAAAATACAGATGACCTTGGAACAGCAGAGGTTTGAACTGCGCAGGCCCATTTTTTGCGAATTCAATCAGCCCTTCCCATCCGTGGTTTTTACATCCTTAGTTTCAACCAACTGCAGTTGACAACAGTATTTTTGCATTCTTAATCACGGCTGTTCAGGGATAGTTTCCCACAGCAGATTCCCAACCAGCTAATCAAAAACGGCATTTTCCATTTGCATTTGTTTGAGTCCACAAATGCACAGAGCCAGCTGTAGTTAAGCATTTGGGAGGTGAAAAATAGTATGTGGATATTTGAGTGTCAAGGGCATCAGCACCTTTTCCAAGGGTCAATGGTGGGCATGTGTCAGAATTTCCTCCAGACCTTTGTGTCATGCAAATTCAAGTTTCAGAGCTACCATTATGGTGGAATGAGATCAATTTACCCAGTTGCAGTTATAGATCACTTCATACAACAAGCTACAAAATGTTTGGACAATAACCATACATATATATCTATAAAGAGATTTAATTTAATACTAGTGGACGATGAAGAACTTGCAGATATAAGTGCTTTTTATTGAAATATAAAAGCCTTTTGATGTGGCTCCCTGCCTATAAAATTGGAATAGCTTTTTTAAAGATGTAAAACAAAGTGAGAATGCAGGACACAGAGCTGACAGAAATTTCTATCCTCTAAAAGAAGCATACTATGTGAATGTCCGTTTAATAAGATAAAATGGGCCATAGTCTGAGTGAAGATTCTAACATAAGCGATCACATTAGCAAAGGCAGTTGGAACATTTAATGTCAATTAGCTCTACACAAGGATGATATGGAACAAGTTTCAAGAGAAATAGCTTCTGTATTATGGGAGCTTTGTTTGAAACCATTCATGGCAATTGGCCTACCCAACTGGTGTTGAAAGTTTTAGTTTGACCATTTGGCCATGTACCCTCCTTAAGAGATCAGTATGAGGCAAGACAAAACTCTAAAAAAACAGAAGGAAATTAGGTACAGTCTGCTACTGAAACTAAGGTTCTGTATATTTGCTGATATAGTTTTCAAAATAAAGATGTATCTCACAACACTCTTGTGCATGCTTCATCTTTGTTGCTAAACCCTTCTGTTGCCGTATTAAACTCCAGTAGCATGAAAGTAATCGCAACTACTTAATGAGAACTGCTCTTTCAAATAGCCACTCATTTCCAAGGAACTATTACTTTTTTAGTGAGATTCTTTTCTCCCCTCCACTTGGAATCCTCATAAATGCTGCCTCTTTTATGGAGGCTTTTTAAAGATGCAGACTATAAGAAACGTTATTATATTTTATCATATTTTTTGGAATATTCAGCATATTTTCAGCAAAAATAGTTAAAGCATCATTTAGCACTCAATTATGGTAACTTTATTTGTTCTGTCCTTTTTGAAAGATAGGTCCTTTTATGTCCCTTTTTGTCTCATGGTACTTATGAATAAAGCATGTGAAGAATTCCCATCTGATTATGTCACACAAAGTAATGCTTAATGATACACAAAAGTAGCCTCTACATTGTGGTAATGTAATTTGGTTTAGCATTTAAAACTGAAAAAGAAAAAAGAAAAAAGATTCATGCATCTGGAGAAATGAAGAATTAAAAAAATAGGACTTGTATATCACAAGTCTCCTTGTTTTTGCAAGGCATACAGTTAAAAATGAAATTAAAGGAGTGCTTTAATTTATGGTAGTAAAATACACTTGTGAAACATGACACAGATTGGGACCTCACACAGTTCTCCCAATTGCCATCAACTTCCCCCTTGTTTTTTCTTGAATCTCATTGGAGGTCTGAAATCTCTTCCCTTTCAAAGGGGATTTTAGTTTTAGGAAAAGCCAGAAGTCACAGGGTACCAAATCTGGGCTCTAGGGGACTGAGTCTTCTGGGTGATTTGATGTTTCACAAAAAAAAAAAAAACAAACTTTGCATGAGACATGATTCATGAGCAGGCATGTTGCAGTGATGAAGCTGCCAACCACCAGCTGCCCATAACTAAGGCCTTCTGAATCATCCCAACAGTTTCTGCAGAGGAATGTTCAAGCTTAATGCAAAATATGAGGAAAACCCATTGCTCTACTCTATCAGACATTTCAAATGTGAAAGCCTCATGTACACATGCGCACTCAATGATGTCTACTGTCCCCACTGACTAGCACAGTAAAGTCATCATTTGTTTACACCCATCTCAGAAATTAAGTAAAAATTTAACTTTTACTTAAAGTTATGATCATTGAATTCTCAAAATATCTACCATGTATCTATGAACTGTAATTCACTGTTTTTAGCTGTAGCAGTCAAACATTCTCTTATAATAGGCACTTATAGTTTGCAAGGACATTCTTAGAGAGTAATGATTTTTCACCCCATTTGTACTGTTTTCTAAGTGCCTAATGTCACTCAGAACTACAGAATGTCAAAACATGTTGGGATCACATAGACAGTTCTGTCCTAGTATTACTTTAAGTCAATTATTTTTTTCCTTTTTCTTATATGAAATCTGTCAAATATGTATTCTATGAGGAATCAAAAACTTACAGTACACTAGAAAGTCTCAAATTCAAGTTTTGTCAGTATAACTTTTAATGCTTAAATTATCCTTTAGGAAATGTAAGGTGAAGCAATTTTAAATTCACTTAGGTATTTTGTAATACTATATAATTCTTCTAAAAGTCAAGTATTTTTAATTTTTAATCTAATTTAAGCAATTTTATTAAAAATAGAATAGAAAACTTTAATCTTTTAGAACAATGCAAAGAAACTCCAAATTCTTACAAAAACCTAGTAAAACTAGCATTTTTGTTATTATGTGTTACACTTAAGCAAAAATTTTAAAAATATTTTATTTATTATTTTTAGAGAGAGGGGAAAGGAGAGAAGCAGAGAGGACATGTGTAGTTGCCTTTCACCTGCTCCAGAGCTGGTTGGAGACCTGGCTTGCAACCTGGTTAAGGGCTGGGAATCCAACCAGCGACCTTTGGGTTCACAGAGTAGCGGTGCCCTATCCACTGTGCCACCAGCCAGGACTTTAAGTGAAATTTTTAATTTTGTTATATATTTTTAAATTCCTGAGTTTTTTTAATAAACCTAAGTATCATATATATGTATATAGTTTTACAGTATCTAAAATATTGTAACTGCTGAATATATAGTTAGTAGATTATTTTTATTTTAGCTATTGAATACACAACTAATGGATTGTTTTATTTTATATTTCATGCTTGATGGACCCTAACAGATAAACTGGTAAAGGATATTATCAGGAAATGTACATAAAAGAAAAAATCATTTTTACTGGTTTACTTACTGGAATTTACTTAACATGTCATAAATAGGTAATGATTTTAATTTATATTCCCTTAGCCTTTCCTTTTATTTTTCAAAATCACATCTTCCTACCATAAACATGGTAGATATTTGGGTCAGAACCCATTAAATTAAGTCTCATTTTAATTCCTAAAACAGAATATAAAGACTCAAAATCAAAACATTGATCCATTTCTATTACCCTTCACTATCATCAACAATTTAATCTCCCCCTGGTGTAAGGAGTCAGGCCTGTGACATTCAATTTACTTTTCACAGTATTTTTAGTTGATTTTATTGTTTAGACATAGTGATCTGAATTGTTTTCACTACACAAAGTACCTAAATTACTATAATTATAAATATACTACAATACCCTGGCTGGTGTAACTCAGTGGATAAGGTCTCGGCCTGTGAACCCAAAGGTCGCTGGTTCAATTCCCAGCCAGGGCAAATAACCAGGTTGCAAACCAAGTCTCCACTCAGGTGCGTAGCTGGAGGCAGGTGAAAGGCAACCATACACCGATGTCTCTCTTCCTCTCTTCCGCTCTGCCTCTCTTCCTTCCCCTCTCTTTAAAAATAATAACTAAAATCTTTTTTTAAAAATTAAAAACATATATACTACAATAAACATAATTTAAGCATGTATTATATGAAGATTATATTTCAGATTAATTTCTTTATTGCTGTTAAATGTTCTGTTGATGTATTTTTAAATATTTTTCTATTTATAAGAAATTAATATTAATAAAAAACTTCAGTTACTTAGGTGATAGTTTTCCAAGTGACTTCTACTTATTTGGTATATATACTGAAGAATATAGCATTTTTTCTGTAGATTGCAATCTTTTCTATTCTTTTTAGTCTTTATTTTTGGAATATAAATAAATTATTCAGAATAATCATTTAATATTTTCTACTCATGATAGTAATCAAAGGTCTCAAGTCATTCCCAAACGAGTTTTTACATACACAATACTTTTGAAAAATGCATAAAGGATCTAAGGATAAAGGGTCACAAATAACATCTAATTATTTTACTCTTTTGCATATGAAAAAGGAAAAGAAACACAGTGAACAGAAATAAAAAGCACATTTTTGACCCTTATAGTTACTCTTTTATTATTGTTGGGTATTAGGGAACAAAACACCATTGAAGTTTGAAAATTAAGCTTTCATTTCATCTTTATAATGGAAGATAGGAGCAACATTACTTGAATTAAGTTGTTTTTGAAGGCAAGCAAAACTTTCTAACAATTTAGTCTTTTGTTATTTAAATTGATAGGGATTGTTAGTTTATAGTATGCTGCTAAATTTAACTAAGTTTTATTTCTAAAAATATTTTGGCATGTTTTTAAACAAATTCTAACTAAAATGTAAAACTTTATATTTACAATGTCTTCAAAGTGGTGTAATTTTCCTTTGTACTGTATGTGTAAAATGATGCATGAAATGACTCCAAGTAAACACTGTTATGAAAAGAAGTCACATGTTGGCTTTCTGTACCCTGGAGTGTATTATCAATTAAGACTGCAGCTAAGCTATAGAATGGAATTAGAGCTATAGACACAAGACTGCAAGTCTTGATGACCTTCAGCTGATCTTAGGTGATGTAAAATACACACACACACACACACACACATACATATATGTAAACAGGTACATACATACATACACACACATAAACATACATATACAGACATAATATTTTAATCAATAATTTTATTGACTTGTTCTTATAACAAGAAAAATGTTTACCCTAATTTTTCTCATATAATTCAAATTCAACCATCCTTTTCCTGGGGAAATGATAGATCCTCTTTGAGATATAAATTTTGCTTTCCTAACCCCTATCCATTTCAATTTCAAAGTTCACTATGGCATCTAGCCTGGCTAGATCTAAGTCACATGGGAATAATAGATTAGTTCTGCCCTGTAAGGTGTCAACTGTCAGAAAAGTGGAAGCTACCCCAAGTCCAAAGACCTACTGGTTCTTGGCATTACTAACTCTCTCTCTACTGGGAGTTACTAATTTCCTGTTCTCCTTGCCCTGTGGTGCTGCCATATGTTGTCACACTTGGAAAGGCCAGAACGATAAAGCCCAGCTATTGTTCATCAGCACCCACAAGGCAGAGAGGAGACTGAACCAGCTGCCATTGTACAACAACACATTAGATTTTCAGAACAATCCATTGGTCCATAAAGCCTTTTGCTACAGATATTGTTGTCAAACTCCAACTTTTCTCCTCTTTCTTTGTAATTAAATCACAGACTTTTACAGGTAAACCAGCTTTGAGTAATTATTTCCAGCTCAGAGGTTCAAGTCAATCCTGGGGCTCTTAATCCTTCGCTAAGGACTGCTTCATCAGTTAGAAAGTTATGCAAGTCCAGTCAACTAGATTAAAGAGGAGACTTACTGGGTGCTTTTGGAAAATGCTTTCAGACACATAAAAAGGGACCCACACAGAAAGATGCAGTCTCTTTTCCTTCAATAGAATGTTATTGTGTCAATAAATGATGCCTGAAACTGTGGGAGAAATTTTAGTACAATAGGGGAGGTTAGCCTGAGGTCAGAGCTGACAATAGCAGGAGTTGAAGATCATGGATCCACATTAAAGACTTCCATCATCAATAGAATTACTCCTTTTTTGGATGTCTCCTTAAGGAAGATTATTATACAGTTTCCTTAAATGATGAAAGTGACAGTAGGAAAGAGTCTGCTTTTTTGTTTGTTTTGTTTTATTTTGTTTATCCCCATCTTTCATGCCCATTGTTTACTTGGGAGATGAGAAAATTGATTTCACATGTTCTGGTCTGTAAAAGCCTTCTTTCATGAAAGTTATAAGGCTGTATAAATTCTTAAATATTTGAAACTTCACCTCTGGGGTCTAATTCCACAATCCATTGACTATCGCAGCAATCATGCTTGTTATATATGCCCAATCTTCTTATATAAAAGTTGAGAAGAAAGAAACATTAAAACCAGTTTTACAGAGATTGCAGGGGAATCCTTGATAAAATAATCAAGGCACTTAATTTCCTTGGCCTGTTTGAGCAATTAGAAATCTAACAGAAATGGGAGACATAGCTCCCTGTACATTATGAATACAGTCTACAATGCAACTATGGAGGCTCATCTTGAACATGTTTATTATGTGATTATACAAGTATTTGATAAATTTTATCTGTTCCTTCAGGTGATCTTTCATAAGAAAAATACCCCAATATAAATGTTATTTTTATCAGGTGCTACTATGTATAATTCTAGTCATGATTGACTCATTCTTACTAAGAATAGAACAACTTCACCTTATTCATCCTTCATTCTATTTGTGTCTAGATATATGTGGCTGTAAGATTTATATAATGTGACAACATCTTTTGAAGATAAATAATAAGGAATTATTAACAAAATTAACTACATGAGTGAATATTTTTAAATAAAAAATAAAACTAAATTACACATCTTTTTCATAGCTGGGAAAAAATTAACATCACCAAAATACAAAAATGTATTAACATTATTATAATTTATTGCACCTGATACTAAGCTAAGAATATTTTTATTCTAAAATTGTTGGTTGTGCCCATTTTGGTTGCTTCTTCCCATGTAAATGATTTTTAATATCATAGTCTATTCAGAAAAGATAAAATAATTCAAACTTTTTTTCTAGCTTTTTTCATTTTTTAAAGGCATTATAGGAAAAAAGAACAACATCATGATTTATTTTTGGCAATGTTATATTAACATGCTCTTCCAGTTTTTACTGAGATTGTATTTTCTAGCATAGCCCACAAATCTGCTTTTGAAGAAGCTGGGTTCGTGGGGCTAGGCTCTCACCAAACACACTACCTTGGCCACTTTTCCTATCCCACAGGATGTGGCATTGGACTGGTGGTTAACAGTAAGTAGAGAGGTGGCTATTGAGAAACAGACAAATATGGAAGTAATTTAGTGTCTATCAACCTCTTTTTTTGTTCAAGAAAACCACAAACCTCTGACATCTCTGTGCAGCTTTTGCTTTCTCCTGACATCTATGGAAGATAATAGAGCTGTCCTTTAGAGTAACCAATGTCCAATATAGGTCCCTAACCATGAAGTTTCATCAGCTTGGTTTACTTGCTCTAGTTATTACTGTCTGTTCTTTTTTGACTTGAATGATGGTTTAGGTACTTGCTTGATTGTATAGTTTCATTATTTTTTTTCAGCATATTTTATTCCTCAGAAGACTGAAGATGGTAACTTTCAAAATTCATCAAAGCTCATTTATTCTTATGAACATGAATTAGATGTTGATATTGCAAGCAGTGGTCATTTCTTAGTCTTGTTCAAAGTTTGTGTAATTTTTCTTGATTTCTGATATGAAAATTGGTAAAATGAATGAAGAAATGACTAATTCTTTATTCTGAAAAAATGGGTGGGTCAATGAAGAACTGAGGGGCAAGAACAATTTCCTTCAAGGACTGCCTCTGCGCATGGATGGCATGTAAAGCTAATGCTTTGTAATGTGGGGTTGTTGGACGAGGGCATTGACAGTCAGCCCACAATGCTGGACCCGGGCATCTGAAGGCCCCCATCTTTTCCCCTGTCCTTGTAATGAATGTTCTGTCCACCACGCCCATAACCAGAGCTGCTGGGGTCCTCCTGGGAAGGTGTTGGGGCACAGAGCCCTGCACAGGCCAGGTCAAGCCTGTAAGACCTAATAAAGCTGGGTGCATACAGGCTCTGATGCTCCAAGCATCTCTGATGCTCAAATCCCAGATATGAACCTGGCTTTGGGAATATACCATACACTCCTTGAAGTCTGCCCTGTGACCTAAACTTCCTTGACTTGGGTATTGAGCTCACAGATGTTAAACCTTAACCCATATGTAATTTCACCTCCCTAAAATTCTATGGGCCACCTGGAATTCTTGAAGTCACCTTGTCCAACAGACCATAGCCTGAAGCAGATGGTCACATTCCTTCTTTTGTTATCTAAATTTAACATCTCCTTTTCTTTTGTACTCTTTTGTGGTAATGCTTTTGTGGTGTGTAGTGTATCCCCAACCTTGTGTAATCAATAAAAGTCTTTGGGGGTGGGCCATTGAGGCCTTTGTCAATCAGGCACTGGTCAACCTTCTCTTCCCTAGCATGAACTGCCTGCAGCACCAGCACTGGGGGGTCTCTGCAGGTCCCCCACATGGAGCCATTGCAAAAATGCAGTCTAGAGAAAGGAATGTGTTGTTGAGGCCATCTGGACTGAATATATGACTAAACCCCAGTAAGACCTCAAAATAAACTCTTAAAATATTGGCCAGGAGGTGCACAGATGTACTCATCTTGCAGCAGCCCAAGAAAATCTTCATATGTGAGCTCCTTTGCTTACTAAACCTGCTATCAACCAGTCCTGAGTTGTCTGCTTTTTGACTTGGTCTCTATATATTTCATGAACTAGGTTCAGATTTCTCTAAGGAAACTCCTGAGTTTGTGAAACAATAAGTGTGTTCTTTCATGAGTTTTCCACTCATTTTCTGTAACAGGAAATGCCCCCAAATGCAGTGTGGTTTCCGTTTTCCATCTGGCTGCCTAATTCAGGCCATTGCCACCTCAGATTCTATGCACAATAGGAACTTCCAGCTTTTTTCTCTGATATCACCTCTCACTCTTGGATGGCATTCTTTAAAGAAACCCAGCCTATTTTGTTGGATATAAATATTGCTTATAGGTATAGCAAACATTTTGACAGTTGCCAGAGGGATTGGAGAGCTGGATGAAAAAGGTGAAGAGATTAAGAAGCACAAATTGGTAGTTATGGAATGGTCACAGGGCTGTAAAATACAACATAAGGAAATATACTCAATCGTATGTAATAACCATGTATGATGCCAGGTGGGTACTAGATTTATCAGGGTGATCACTTCATAAGTTATATAAATATCTAATCACTGGGTTGTACACCTTGAAACTAATATAATATTGTATGTCAACTGTAATTGAAAAATTAACAAATCATTTAAAAACTAATAAATTAATTAACCCAGTCTAATCTCTGTCTGCAGGACCTACTTCTAATCTGCAGGAATGAAGCCAACAAACTCTTATTCCAGCACGACTGAGGCCACATCAGCCATGCTCTTGCCTGAATACTTTGTAAAGGTTCCCATGTAACCTAAATTTCATGCAAACTATATCAACTTTTCTCTGGAGTTCTTGTGAAGCTAAATGCCACAGCACTTTAACAGCTGTTCTATAAGATGTTAACCTCTGCATCTTCAGCCTTCTCTGTTTTTTTCCATCAAGGTGTGAGGTATTGGTCTAAGACTCTCAAAAGTGATTTATTCATTGGTACATTTGTGTGATAGTTATTCAAGTCTTTTACATACTTACTGATTTTCTGTCTCCTTGTTCTATCAGTTATTAAGCTAGAAATATTAAATGTTTGAATAGAATTACAAATTTCTATCTCTCCTTTCAGTTCTAACAGGTTTTGCATCAAGTATTTTGAACTCTATTATTAATTGCAAGAACACTTAGGATTGTTATTTTCTCTCAATTAAGTGTGTCATTTATAAATACAAAATGAGGTTATTATCTATAGTAATATTCTTTGACCCAATGAACTGTGTCTTATAAATAATATATTATATAGCTACCTTTTTAAAAATGTTTTATTTGGAAAAAATTTCAAGATATAAAAAAGTGGGAGAGACAGTGCAGAATCTTCCTCTCTACTCTTTTTTTTTTTTTTTAAGATTCTATTTATTATTTTCAGAGAGAGGAGAAGGCAGACAGGCAGAGAGGGAAAGAGACATCAATGTATGATTGTCTTTCACCTGCCTCCAGCCATGGACCTGGCTGGAGACCTGGCTTGCAACCTGGTTATGTGTCCTGGCTGGGGAATCCAACCAGTGTCCTTTGGGTTTTCAGGTCTTCCTCTGTACTCTTAATTTCAACTTCCTCTGATGTATAGATCTTACGTTACTGTGATACATTTACCAAAACTAAGAGATCCACACTGGTTCTTTCTATTCACTAAACTCCAAAAAATTGTGAATTTACCAGTTTTACAGATAATGTAATTTCTCTATTCCAAATCCAATCCCAACTACACATTGCAGTTAGTCATGTCTCCTATTTCTTTAGGTCTGTAACAGTTTCTTAGTCTTTCCTTGTTTTTCATTATCTTTACTGTCTTGAAGACAGTTTAGTCAGCTATTTTGTAAAATATCTCCCAGTTGTGTTTGTCTGATTTTTTTTTGTTGTTGTTTATTTAATGTTTAGACAGGTGTTATAGGTTTGGGGGGAACAAGATCACAGAGGTGATCTAATATCACCAGTGACATTAAACCCTTTACAGTTAAGTGATGTTAAAATAAGTCTGCCAGATGTATTCGCTCTGAAGTTATCTTTGTTTTCCATATAGTATACTTTGGATGTGAGTCACTAAGTCCAACCTGCATTGAGGTGAAGTGCAAAGTGGGGTGTGTGACAAAGCTCCACCTCCTGGAATTCAAATTATTTACATATATTATATGAAAATCTTCCTTCTCTTTATTCATTTAGTCAATCATTTATTTAGGTCATGATGGGCTCACACATGTTGTGTTACAATCAATACTATGTTGTTTATTTTTTTGCTTAATTTGTTTCTTTTACTGTATTATAAGAGAAAAATTAGGTAATTGATTTTAAGTCATGTTTCTTTCCAAATATAAGCAATTCATGCTATAGTTATCTTTTTATTTTGAGCAATACCTTAGCCGTGTTTCTCAAAATTTGATATGATTTTCTCATATTAATTGATCTAATTGCATCTTTAATTTCTTTAACAATTTTTTATCTGTGTCATTTAAAAGCACATCTTTTAATTTTAAGTATCAGGAAGTTTCCAGGTAACCATTCACTATTGATATGTAGTTTAATTTAATTCCATTGTGATCAGGAAAAATGCTCTCTATAATTTAAATCCTTTGATATATACTGTGGTTTATTTTACGGCCCAGAAAATAGTTTATTTTCATGGCATTTCTACCTATGCTTGAAAAGAATCTCAAATGGGGTATATATTATATGTATCCTAAATGTCAATAGGTCCTTTTGGTTTACTGTTCTTCACTCTACTTTTTTCTTTACTTGTTCCACCAGTTACTGAGAAGAGAGTACATAACTCTATATTCATGAATTTATCTCTTTTTCCTTTCAGTTCTATCAAGTTTTCCTTCATGTATTTTGAACACTGTTACTAGTTTCATACACATTTAAAATTGTCTTCTTAGTAAATTAACCCTTTTTACATTGTGAAATGCCTTTCTTCATCCTTATGAATAATATTTCATGTTTGGGAGATTACTTTCTCTGATATTAATAATCCCAACTATTTTTGGAATAGGATTTAGTATTTTTCATTCTTTTAATTCATTTTTGTCACTTTATAAAATGGCAACTTTTGTGTAGAAAATATAATAGGGTATGACATTTTTAACCTATCAATTTTTACTTTTTAATTTGCATATTTATATAATCCAATTTAGTGTAATTATTATATGACTAGGTTTAGATTTACAATCTTGCTATTTGTTCAATGTATTTGTTGCTCCTTCTTCCCTCTTTCCTTGACTTGGTTATTTGAATAAGTAGAGCTTTTTAAAAATAAAATAAAATTCATAATTGTTATTGCCTTTTCAGATATCTTTCAAGGTCTGTGCTAGGTTTTATAATACATATCTTTAACATTCTACAGTCTAGCCACAGCTTCATGTATAGTATTAGAAACTCAGCATATATTTGCAGTATCTTTTCCAAGTATTTTGTAATAGTTTTCACACATTTTCATCCTGCATATTAGAAAATAGAAAACCTACTTTTAATTGTTACTCATTCAATTCTCTTTTAAAAAAGAGATTTAAAAATAAAATGTTAATTATATTTATCAACATATTTTTATATATTTGGAGCTCTTTATTTCTGTCTGGCTATTTTCAAGATTGTTACTTTATCTCAATTTTCTAGAAATTTAACCATGATATGCCTTGATGTGGTTTATTTTATACTTAAATTTAATTGACTTACATCTGTGAGTTACAGATTTTAACATATTTAGAAAATTTCTGAACATTATTCTTTAAGTAATTTGACATTTTTCTCTCCTTTTTCTTCTTCTAATAGTCTATGTACACTGTACATGGTATTTTCTGCATGCTTAATATTCTACTTCTCATGAAAGCTATTTTCAATTTTATGTAGTCTTTTTCTTGTCATGTTTCATTTTATACAAATTCCATTGCTATACTCTCTTAAGTTCATTTTTTCTTCTGCAATATCTAATCTTTTAATATTACATGATGTATTTTTCATTTTAGATATTATATTTTTATCTCTAGAAGCTCAATTTTATCTTTTTAATATCTTCTATTACTCTCCTAATTATGTATATATTTTCCTTTACTGTTTTAAACTATTTATGAAATATGTCTACTCATTCCAACATCCTTACCATTTCTGGGTTATTTCTATTTGTTGCTATTATTTTTATTATCAATCATCTCATCTTTTCCTACTTCTTTGTATATTGAGAATTTTTTATCAGACTCCAGATATTGGAGTTTTTCATTTTTGGCTTCAGTTATTTGTTGTACCCTTTAACTAATATTACATTTTATTCTAAAACATAATTCAGGTACATATAACTGTGTTTGATCTCCTGAAACTTATTTTTATTTATTTATTATTTTGTTTTGTTTTGTCTGAATACTGGTTCCAGAGCCACTCTCATTCTGGGTGTAATTTAACCCACTTCTTAAGTCATATTCCTGCAACCTTTATAATGTGCCCCATATATTTCAAGATGTCTACATTCTATGAATAAGATAATCCCCAGCCCTGCTCAATTGCTGACAATTGCTCATCCTATTTCTTTCTCGTGGTTCTCTGCCCAAATGGGAGGGTTTCTGTCTCATGTGTTTACATCAGTAATCAACCAACATCTTCAGAAACCCCTCCAGAAGATTTCCAGAGCTCTTCCACTGCACCACACTTTTTGATACTTCACCATGTAAAATCTCAGCATCCTGAATTCTGATATGTTTCTCCTCCATCTAGGAGATACTGCAAGTCTGTGTTTCACTTCCTCCTGAAACCACCTCCAAGGCACTAAACTGGAATTGGACAATAGTAGCATCTACTTTACTTCTCTTTTCTCAGGTGTCATTCCCTTGTAATGGCTTTTTGGAGAGTCTAAAATTAACTAATCAGTATGACATATATTTTATCTAGATTGTTATTTGTTTATGGGAAGGGGTACTAATTCCTGTAGTAGCAGCTCATTGTTCATGGGTAAAAGCAGAAGTTATACCTCATTCATCAATTTCTAACAAGTGGTTTATTCAGACATAAAGATGATTTTTTTAAATTAAAAATTTATCTAACCAAATAAAGAAGAAAACATGAAACAAAACTTTGTAAAAATATTTGACTAAAATTAAATAGTGTAGTGTGTGATAGCTTACCAGAGAGTTTTATTACTTTTATTTATAGTACGTAAATATTTTTAATTAACATATTTTCAGCATAATTTGCTTAAAGTAAACTTACCATAATAAATGACTAACAGAGGCCCGTGTAGACAGTTTTCTTACTACCTTAGTTAGCCTGCTTATATTTTCTCAAAATTATTTTTGCTCACAAGAACATAAGGGAAATCGCAAATGTATGTATTTCCAGAAATGCCTCAGTCTTATAATATTTGCCTCTATTTCTGGATGGCATACAACAGAGTAATCTGTAAATGAAAGATTTTTTAAAAATCTGTAGTGTCAATTAATATTAAAATATTTTTTGTAGTTTGTGTATGTATGTGCGTGGTCTTGAACATGTCTAAGGCCTTGATAAGGGGTGATATTTTTCCACATGCTCTCTACTTACTTAAAAATAAAAATCTGTTTTCTATCTAAATAATTTGTCCTGGCTTAGTCTGTTCAGATTGCTCTAACAAAACTATAAAGCAAATGGCTTATAGACAACATATATGTAATTTCCACAGTTCAGGACAATGGGAGGTCAAGATGACGGGACCTGCAGCTGCAGCATAGTCAGTGCCCTGGTTGGGCGGGGGGATCCCCTTTAAAGTCTGCACTTTCATCACTGTAGCTTTGTCTCTGCTCTCGTTTTATAAAGGTACCGATCCTATTGCTGAGGGTTTTGTCCTTGAGACCTCATCACCTTCCAAAAGTTCTACCTCCCAACCACATTGGGAGTTAGGATTTCACCACGTGAATCACGAAGCTTTGGTTGGGGACAAACATTCAGATCTTAGTGTCTTAGAAGCCTCAGATAATTTAACTTGAAACTAGCTCCTTACTTGTTATGTTTGTAAGCTTCAAGTGTGTAAAGCCTATTGATTTGATATACCTAGATTAACAAAATGACCAGCATCATAGCATTAGCTGACACCTCCATTCTGTCACATAGTCACCATTTCTTTTTTGTGGGGAGAACCTTTAATATATACTCTTAGCAACCGTAAAGTATATAAGGTATTATTATTAGCTATTATCGCCATGTTGAATGTTAAATATCTATATCTTGTCAAATTTATAATTAGAAGTTTGTACCCTTTGATTAACATCTCCCTATTTTGTACCCTTCTCCCAGCCCCTGGTAATCACCACATCACTTTGTTTCTATGGTAACTCTTTTTCTAAAAATATATACTAATATTAATTGGAGTAACATCTCATCTTTTTTAAGTAATGAATTTTATTAAAATTTAAAATTATCTAATGTGATGAAGATGTTGCATGATTGGATGTAACTTACTACATCTTAGCAGACATGAACGCCTCTGTCTCCTCCTTTACCAGGAGAAATGCTAGGACCCTCTACCACTAGCCATAATACATTTCAAAGTTCAACATGATCTCTAAATGTTTCTGGGAAACTAGATGGCAAAAGAAAACTTCTTTCTAATATCTTATTTTACCATTTTTATTTTTATTCTCCAGAAAGAGGGCAGTAGGATCTCCCTGCTCCTCAGATTCTAATGGCAGTGTCTGTGTGGCAGCCTGCCCCGATTAGGAGACAGCACATACAGGTGAAATTTATAACCCTTGCCCGGACAGAGCACTCCGGGAAGGGATGCTTTCTGGGCTCCTTAGCAAGAATGATAGTTTCCGCCACTGTGTTTCCGAAATGCAACTTCTGTGACTGGTGTCCTCACTCACTAAACTATGCTGGCTTGTCTAGTCATGAACATACATCACAGTGGTGGTTCACAGACATTTCTCTTCATCAAGATTCAGGAAACTCTGTACAGGGCCCCATTATCCTCTTCTGCATGGCAGGCTAAGGAAATCTATTCACAATTCCACAGTGTGTTGATGGAATTATAGTTTCAAAAGTGGTTCCTAAGTTTTGGGGAAAGAAATGAATAATATATGCAATAAAACCACAGCTAGTGAAAAAAACATTCTATACAAAATAATCTCACTCATAACCTTTTTAGATGAACTCTGCGCCATCCTTGCACTGTGTGAAAGAAGTAAACAAGTAAACAAGTCTTTCATGTGATTTAGTTTAGGCATTCCAACAACAAAAAAAAAAGCCTAGGTAAAATGTTCAAAATAGGCTTCTTCCATGGGTGTCAGCAGTAAGCTAAAATGCTGAATTTGAAATGTATTGGTAGACATCCATACATGAAAATGTGATTAATATGATGTAGACTAATAATGGAAGAAAATTGTACCCTTTATTTAACTAAAAATCTTGATCAATGTTATCATAGATTGGAAGTTTAGGACTCAAATTCTCCAAGGCTTCTACATATACATATTTAGGAGGATAATTATGAGAGAGGATATCCTGGTGAAATGATCAATCTGTGTTTTATAACACAGTTCCATTTCAAACTTTGAAATCGAACTCATGACTTGAGTGAGCTGAGCTGAACTGAACCCTGCCAGGCTCAAGTGCTGTTTTTCCCCAGCAAGGAAACCCTACGTTGTGTAGGACAAAAGTGTGCTGAGGTGACTGGTCTCTTCTTCAGGCTCCATCTAAAGCTGGGTATGTAATTGTGATATGAAAATTTTTCCTTTGCTTATAAAGGGGAAAGTGAAGAAACAAAATGAAATGGTGACAACTCCAAAACAAGGAACATAGAATATGAGATC
Organism: Noctilio leporinus; assembly: GCA_004026585.1. Taxonomy (NCBI): domain Eukaryota; kingdom Metazoa; phylum Chordata; class Mammalia; order Chiroptera; family Noctilionidae; genus Noctilio; species Noctilio leporinus. The sequence continues at coordinate 409,407 of PVIW01000515.1, forward strand.
ATTCATTTTATTTGTTTTTTAGCTGCTGCTCATTACAAAATAGATGTTCCTTTGGAAAAAGAAATACTCTCTGCAATGCCAGTTGATGAAAATGAATTACTGCATTACACAGATGTTTTCAATTTAAAATGGAATATTATGATGGTGCTAAAACTTTTCACCACCATTACTGTAATTTGCATACCATTACTAGTGATGTTTATATTTTGAGAAGTTGAAACATTTTTGAGCTCATCATAACTTAGTCCTAATGATTCTTGGTGCATCTGTGGAAAACCAAAATCTAGGCAGTTTTCTCCAGCTCAATCATCTTTGATGAGTTTGCACTGTCTTTAAAATATTCAACTAGCATTTTGTATGTACTTAAAGATTCTGCTTTATGTATACACAATCTGAAACTTAAATGGAAAGTAACGAATCAAAATTATGTGACAGCATATGAATACACTTGAATTCTGGCATCTGTTATAATAAAATCATTTTGGTGGACTTAGGCTGTATTTTCTGAATAGCCAGACCATTTTAATTTTGGATTCACAAGGAACTGATGCTTTGTTTACAAGCAATGAGTAAATTAGCCTTAATTGAGACTATGAGATTTGGAAAAAAATTAAATGCTGCAGGTGTCAACAAAAGAAGACTCTAAAGGAAATAATTTCAATGCACAACATTGCAGGAGAGAAATAATCAGTAAAATTGATGTGGAAATTAAAGACTGAAAATCAAAGATAATTAAAAAATTAACAGATGTAAGTAGTTTTTATTTAAATAAATAAATAAATAAAGTGAAATGAAAGCCCTCGGTGCAGTTTCATTATCCATTATCTTTAAAATAAGGATAATTTTCAAATGCCTCTGAACTGTTTTGAGTGCAACTACATTTTTCAATTCCCTATTTTCCACATAATCATGACCATTAACCACGCGTGTAATCGTAATGCTAAAATTATCCAAGCAGTAGTTTGCATTATATAGCACTTCCCATATAAACAAAGTTGCAATTGCATGAACTTTCTACTTTAGTACCACATGAGTGTGGATTTGATTAGCTTCAAGCAAAATAAAAACTCTAGCTTAGACAAGTTGCATGTAAATTACTTTCCATGTGAAAAATGTCAGACGCAGGGCATTAGGGTGGGGTGCCAGCAATCCAGGACCTTTAGGACCCAAGCTCACATCTATCTGAACTGTTCTAGGTATATTGCTTCCACTGTTTTGTAAGGTTACCTTATGTTTGAATAAACTGATGGAGGAGTAACCGACCAGATTTCCAGGCTGAAAGAAAGTGAAGAGTACATGCCCTCTCCTCTTTAACAAAGTCGATTAAGCATAATAGTTAGCATTTCCCCTTAACATTTCACAGGTCAGAATGTAATCTCATTATCACACCCAGTGTCAAAGGGCCTTGGGAAATGTGCAAGAATAAAAATTGAGGTTTTGATGTTAAAGATTAAGAGAAGATTGGGCATGGAGATTTCAGTTAAAGATCTCTGCCACCAGACTGTACTTGATATTATTATTCTGGGGCAGAGAAATTTGGTGTCCCGACTCTGTAGTGTCAGATCTAAAGTAAAAAGCCTAGAATTATGTGACAACATATTAATGACTTTAGACTTTATTAAGTGCCAAATCACCTCTGAAAGGCCCCACGTCTAAATGTCATCATATTAGAAGTTAGAGTTTAACATATATATATATATTTTTTTTTGGAGGGACATAAACATTCAGTCTATAGTGAACATAAATAATTACAAATGATTTTGGTCTTACTCATCAAAATAATGCCCTACATATGGAAACCTGTATTGCTTTATGACTTGCCGTCTAGCTGATGTTGCTTTTAGCTTGTCACCCATTGTTCTTAAAAACCCTTAATAATTTTGTAGGACTTGTTGTTTTTTAATTTTTTTTGTATTTACCTAAAGATGAAAACTAATCTGTTTGCTGGTTTTCTAATCCTAAAATTAATGCATTTTAAGAAAACAAGAGGATGAAGCTGCCACCAGTCTGTATATGGAGTGCAAACTAAAAAGAATAGAATGAGTATTTTGAAATATATTTTTTGTTGTTTTTATGCTTAACACATCACTTGGCTCACGGTAGATTCATAAAAAATGTTTTTGTAATTGACATGATTGGGGAAACACTATCTCTTATAATGATAGTGTATATAATTAGGTGCATATATATCAGAAGCAACAGGAGGGATTACATACATCCCAGGGCTGGAAGTGGCACACACCACACCAAGGTAGAAAGAAGATATTTCATCAAAACATCCTCAGAATTTTAATTAGAAATAATTTTTAAACAGGAAGACAGTAAGTAAATGTGAGCCAGTGCAGGCAAAAATAAAAATTCCTTAACATTCATGAATTCAACTTTCATGAGCTTTACCTGTAGTCAATGACACATGCACAAGAAGCTCATGTTTTTCATTATTTAAACTTTTTATTAAAAATTTAAAATAGCAGTATATATACTCTCTATGTGACTATATAATAGTAGTAATGAAAATTGGCAAGGATTGCCAATACAGCTAGATCAGCACTTTTTGGTAATAGAATTCACCATAACTCAACCTGTTTGGGCTACTTGTTACCTATGTGCCTGCAACTATGACTACATTATTTGTTCTTAAATTTTGAGGAAATTGTAAAAGTTGCACATCATAATTACTATAAGTGTCTCAGAGAAATCCATTAATAACCATTGAAATCATGGCTACATGAGAATTTTATTTTTTTAAAGGGAAATATCTAATTGTAGCATATTTTTCCCGAAATTATATATGCCTCAACTGTCAATCAGAGTCATTACCATTGAATCTGATGAAATATATAAGGCTTTATAAAAAGCATTTGATTGACAGGAAAGTTTGTTATACATAAATCTGACACTATAGTTGAGTGTAACAAGGGTCTTGACTGATAAGTTAACAACTGAACTACATACCCAGAGACTGTATTGCTCCATATTAATCCCAAAGTTGAATAAAAAATTCCAGTAGTCTAATCTGTACAGGAAATAAAAAGACTCAAAGAAGAAAAAGTAGATTAAACTATAAATTTGAGAGTGAAATATTTTGATCAAATTGGTTTCAAAAATTAGTTTTATATTATTTGATAATTTTTAGTCCCAGAAAAATTACATACATTATTGTATTATAAAAACAAAACAAATCAAAAGACCACAACATGACTGCCAAATGCATGAAAAAGAAATAGTAATGAAAATGTGTAGATTTTTAATATAATAATCTACTTAATAATTTACTAGTAATCATCTCATTAGTTAAAATTTAGATTCTGGTTATAAAAATTTGTAAAAGATTACAGAAAAATAAGTAGCAACTGCAAATAGAATATTTCCACTTATTGTAAATCCAGTTTTAATGAAAGTGCTTGCATTTTTTTATCTTATTACAGACTACAAATGTTTCACTTTTATAACCAATAATGTCCAAAAAGTAGAATAAATGTTTTAAGTTATATATCAAAGTAAACTTCATAATAATCAAGCATTATTTGGGTAAGAACTTCAAAATGTTAAAGATTTCATTTTAATCAACAATTGTCCTATTGTTCAGCACAATTGAATTGACAGGAATCACTTATAATGAATCATTTATGTTACAGCATAAGTTGGAAAATGAATGCACTTCAGAAAAACAGCAAAAAAATAAGTTACTGTTTAGAATAGAGCACCAAGAATATAATGGTTGCTCAACATACTAAAATGTAACATATATAAAATATGACAGTTATATTTTAAACAGTAATGATAAAATATTTAATTATTTATTTAAAAAAAATTAAATTAAGAGGTTTTTTTTATGTTGCAAAAGTGTAATTTATTAAAAAGAAGATTAGGGAGACTTAGGCATAAGACCTGAGTTCTTGAAACTCCCATATTATTTTAGCAAACCCATTAAATCTGCTGCCTCCTCAGTAACTGCTGATGGTAGTAACCACCTGCACCCTTCTGAGATATCTCAGCCTGCTGGCCAGGCCTGTGTCCTTCAAGGATGTCATAGCCTGGGCCTGAGAGCCTGGTAACTCCCCGCTTGTGGTAAGCCTCTCTGTCCTCAGGGTCAACTCCCCCAAAGCCATCAATGGAGAGTCTTTTCAGCTCCCTCCCCATTTACCCCCTTTCAAACCCCTGCCTTTCTTTGTCTGGCTATTGACACCTTCCTGCTTTCCTGGTCTCAGCCCTGCCTTCCTGGTGATCTCAGCCCGCTTGTGCAGGGGCCAAATAAGTCTTTTAAAGTCATGGCCTGTTCCCTTGTCATTTCTCCTCCTTTCCTTGCTGGACCTGACAGGCAGTTTTAGCCCCTCTGTGTCACCTAAGATTAAGTTTACCTGTGAGTAATAAGCCCTAAACAATTTTTTTAAAAAAGAAGAGTTGCCTTCTGCCTCTGAGAAATTTCCATCATTTGTCTACAAAAAACTTTTCTAATACTTAAGGAAACTATTTTGGCTCAAGATTTTTAGCTATGGGCTGTAGCTATGCCTATCTCCAATAATCAAATTACCCCATAGTTTTGCTCTGAAAAACATGTGTTTATAATTGCACTTAAGTTTTGATTGTAAAAGTTAGTAAACATAAAGCAAGAAAACAAAAGGTAAGAATAAGCCACACTCAGTTACATCCTTGTACAAGCAGAAAAGGAATAGAAAGGGACAAAAATCTGAATTTTCCCAGGAATATTTCAATATTCCAAGGCATCCATCACAGTTCTTTGATTCAGAACAGGACTCACTGAATAATTGTTAAATGAATGAGTAAGAGTTTGTATCTTAAGAGACAAAAATGCGTACACACAGACACACAAATACTAGCATGTGACTGAAAAGCAATTGATGATAGGGAAGATACTACCAACAAATAAAAAAAGACAGAGCTTCTATCATTTTTAACATATGAATTTTTTTCTTAAAAACCTTGTCAGCATCCAGAAGCGAGACATACAAACTTCCCCTCCTGTTTCCTCACTGGTCCAACACTTTTATCTTTTTACCTTTCATAAAGATACATTTTACTCTAAATGTATGAAATTAAAGTATTTACACATATAAGGACATTAGAAAAACCAGGGTGAGAAACATTTTGTTATTATATTCCAGGACTCCCAAGATAGTCATAGCTAATATTTGTTCCCCCTGTCACTCCTCTATCTCATGACAGACATAACAATATTGTATTTGTGGACACAGTTTCTGGGTGCAGGATTTTCCTAGGTCTCTCCAGACCCCTACAACATTGTCCCTTCTCTCCCTTCAGTTCATAGAGGGAACTCTTCCCTCTGCTACTGACCATTGGCCACCCCTTGTATCCTTTCACTCTGTCCACACCTCTGTAAATAGAACCTTTAGTGAACTCTTCTCAGTGAAATCCCTGGAGGCTGTCATCTACCTCTTCCTATGACCTGTCTGAGTAAGATTTGACATTGGTCTTTTCTTAAATGTTAAATATTGATGACCTGATTTCCCACACTTCACACTTCTTCAGCAACTACTCAAAATAGTACCTGTTTTCCTGTGTGCAATAAAATACTGAATGTGTATTTATTATTATTATTACTCTATTACAGTTGTCCCAATTTTCCCCCTTGGCCCTCTTCTGCATAGCCTACTCCCCACTCCCTTAGTCAAGCCATCAATTCTCACACAGTTGTCTATGTCCATGGGTCATTCATGCATGCTCTTTATCTAATCCCTTCCCCTTCTTTCCACTATTATCTTTTTTCTCTATGCCAGCTGTCTGTCTGTTCCATTTCCATGTCTCTTGTTCTGTTTTGCTCATTAGTTTATTTTGTTCATTAGATTCCTTCTATATGTGAGATCATATGGTATTTGTCTTTCACTGGCTGGCTTATCTCAGTACAAAAAGATAGCAATGACAAAGGAATAAGCCATTCTTTTTGAGATGGATAGAAAAACAAAATAAAGCAAAAGCATGCACTATTCTTCTAAGAATAATATCATAATTTTCAAATAAGTTATTTACTGAAATATATGTAGTATGGTGGACCAAGTTTTACATTAGTCAAAATCTCTTTTGTTCCAGGAAAAGAAAGTAAAAAGGAGAATATTTAGTGTTTGTTTGCATGTTCATGTGTGAATATATTAGTAGGTAGAGAAAGATCTTAATACTAATAATTTAATGTAGTGTGCTAGAAAGCCTATGTTCATGACAATTTCTAATCATCTACTTAAAAATATATATATTTGTTATTTTTAGAGAGAGGGGAAGGGAGAGAGGCAGAGAGGGAGAGAGACATCGTTGAATTGTTGTCTTTCACCTTCCTCCAGCTATGCACCTGGCTGGAGACCTGGCTTTCAACCTGGTTATGTGCTCTGGCTGGAGAATTGAACCAGTGACTTTTGGGTTCGCAGGCCAGTGCCTTATCCACTGTGCTACCAGCCAGGGCCTAATCATCTAATTTTCAAATGAGGGACAGTCTTGCTATATTGCAGAATCATTGCAATTATACTCTAAATCCACTATACTACATAAATATAACTGGTTGTTCCAGAATATAGATGTGAAGATATAGTTTTAAACTAATTATTATGATACTAATGATTACTGAAAATCAGTGATGCATTTGTTGTAGAATATAACTCATCATTCGTTGTATATTTTGGTGGCATTATTATACAATAAAAGGTGAATAAAATATTACCAAGAAATGTATATAGCATTGAAGAATTATTTATACACTTACGTACTTTATATTGCAATACGTATTTTCTCTTTAAAAAAGATAGAAAGGCTTGATACATTGCAGAATCATTAATAATGAATCAAGTAATTTGATTGTTAAAATTCATTAAAGCCTATGATAAAGTATAGTAAACAGGAATATATTATCATTAGATTAAATAACTTAAATACTGATAAAGTAAATATACTGAGTTTTAAGTGACAGAAATGCATAGATCATGCCTGTTAAGAGCTTAAACTGTAGAACTGTTGATGTCAGACAACAATTTGTGGTTTTCTAGCTTTATATGCTTTACTTTACTTTGAGAAATCTTTTGGGATGAGATAGAGCAGAGAGCTCTTCTAGTTTACAAGGGACAGATCTCAATCATCAACTTTCAAAATGATTCTTGTGAAGGATCCCTTCCAGCCATGTTTTGCTCTCTATCCACAGTCCCAAATGCTGCACTATTGAGCTTCTAGATGCATTGTTTCTACATCTGGCTAAACAGCAACATCATCTAAAGTGCTGCTTCTCCAAAGGAAATGTGCACAGGGCCCACCTGCAGGTCTTGTTATAATGTAGGTCCAACGTGTGGGTTAGGATTCTCATTTTCTGAAAAATTCCCAAGTGAGGCTGATACTGCTAATTTATAGATCATATTTCCAGTAGCAAAGACAGAGATCTGAAAGAAAGATCCCTGGACCACTTCATTAGAATTTTGATTCAGAGTATCTATGGGTAGACTAGAGAATCTTTACTTGGACTGTAAGCATGAAGCCTTTCTATTTCAGCCATTCTGGCTTCTAGTAAAGCCATGAATAAAAATTAGATGTCTAGTTGCTTTTTGTTACCTGAATTTCCAATCACCTATTGGAAGTTCTAACCATGTAATTGTAAAATAAAAATGGACTTTCCACATTATATTTTGGTTTGATAATTTTTATACTATAACCACTATATAATTTTACCTGTACAACTTATATAGGTAGAGAAATAATTTTCTCCCTAATATCAAGAAAATATGGACACCGTTTTTAGCTAGTTGCCTTAATAATTATAATTTGAATCAAGTGACAATTAGTGAGTTAAGTATCCAAAGATTAATGAGTATATTCAAATGTAACTTTCTTTGACAAGTATAGTTGCACCTTTAAATGAACAAAATACTATACCACAAACATCTTTATAAATGCAATTTCATATTACAAACATGTACCAGACTTACAAAGAAATAATATCACCAAAAAGACTGTCATTCTCATTAAACAACTTAGAACAATATTCAATGTTATGAGAACAAGATTTAAAACAACTGTATCTCTAACTTAAATTTTCTGAAAACTATACATAAATATTTACCACTCTGACTTCTTATTTTTCTCTAAATAAAGGAAAAGAGATATCATACATTGCAGTGTTAAGTTTTTCTCAGTAGCTTTAATTTTTTCTCAAGATTTTGTCATCTACCATTAGTTGAAACTTACTGCCTTTGGATTCAACATAAAATTAATTAAGGCTGAAAAAGAAATCTGACCCTTATAATAATTTATTTCCACATAATAAATTCATCTTTGAGCTCAAAACGATTAAGAATAGAGAAAGTGATGTAGTTATTAATCAAATAGACAAAAACAATTGAACCCAGAATCATGTTTTTAGTAGTCTATTTACCATTTAGTAGTTACTAAAAGATAATTAGAAATGTGCTTCATAAGAAGTCCCTTGAAAATACATATGCTTAACATATAGGGTATAAATCTCAATCTACGAAGACAGAAATTGAAGAAATTGAACATTACTTTGTTATTTCGATTTGGAACCATTTCATTCAGATGGCCAAGATTTAAACTCAGTCAATGTAAAATCCTTACATTTCTCTGCACATTTACAACACATTTAATTTTTTATGTTCTTGCAATAATTCTCATAATTTTTTATGATTCTCATTCTTCTGTTTAATAATGGTTAGTTCATATCAACTCCACAGAATCACAATTGTTTCCAATTTTCTAATATGGTATAATGGAAATATTCTCACAAAATACTTTCTCATGCATATAATGATAATTAGGGGATAAACCTATAATGTAAGTTGCTATATTCTTTTAAGGACTCACATTTTAAAAATTCCTTCTCAAATGATAACTGATACTTTACCTACTTATTATTCAAGGATTACAAGGAGATATTTTCCTCAGTTCAGCCCATTGTCAACATTTACTAGACTCTTCAATGTCGCAGCCATTGTCTGACATTATCTCTAAAACAGGACTCTGGCACCTTGATCACAATTTCCCTCATCATTTTTATGCTGTAGTTACTTCCGTCAAAGATTTACATAAGTAGAACCATTTAAAATGGAGCCAGAGAAGCCATTCCAGAGAAAGGCCTTTCACCTTGAACCTTTTGGTTTGTTTGACCTGGAAACATAACCTTTGGAGCAAGCCAAGTAAACATCATCTTAGCAACAACTTTTTCAAAAGCTGACAAAAAACAAACATTCTTTCAACAAGGACATGATCATGAACTCTTCCTAAAGATAGAACTAGTAACTACCTAGGAGTAACTCAGCTTGTTAGCACCAGTAGGAGTTTCTTTCTCTTTGTGTAATTATTTACCTTTCTTTTCTCATAAAAACCTTTGTTTTCACCTTGTCATAGGGTTACTACTTGTGTTTCTGCCTGAATCTGTGCTTTCATAACTGCAATCCTGTTTGATCCTAAATAAATGCTGGTTAGCTCTCAATTTGACTTTTCGTGTTTAGGTTAACACTTCAGTGCTTGTGTCAATGGCCTTTGCAACATGCCCAACAAGAAGCTTTGTAGTTCATTCCCAGTCTTAGCAACCCTAATTAACTTACACAAATTGAACCTGATCATCATTCAGAACTACTCCAACCTTCAAGATTTTAAATTCACCTTTGTATTTTAAAGTTTCTTCTAAGTGAACATTATCCACCATAATATCTTTAATTATAAGCTTCATATTAGAAATTCTAAAACCCCCATATATGTTCTTATTTGTTCTACTTAATCAAGACACATATTTTTCTGGATTTCTTAGGAATGGCACCACTAAGCATAAACAAAACTGATTACCTCTCTTATCAAAATTTCATCTCTACTTGTTTCCTATATTGGTTAATTTTCCTACAATATTTTCAGTCACACATGTAAGAACTTTAAAAATATATTTAACTGTCAATGTACCTTTCATATTTTTCTCTATTCTAGATTCTGCTGAAATGAACTAGATTTTTCTAGTTCAGGACCTCATCCTCCCTAATTCAATTACAAACACTATCTAACTTTTCACTTATTTTCAGCCTCTTTTCTGTATGTATTATCCCACACATTGCTATCCTAGTTGTCTTTCCAAACACAACTAGATTTTAGGATGACAACATGATTCTCAAAAAGTCCAAGGATGCTACTTGTCATTACAATAAAGTCCAAGCCCTTACAAGATTCAAAGCACTCACTGATCTCCATCCTTCCTTAGGATGCTATATTCTCAAAACTACCAGAATATTTCTATTAACATTATATTTACTTTTGAACTTCTACAAACTTATTTGTGATCCTCACGGAGAGTGCCATTTGCTTTCACCACAGCACTATCTGTCACAGACCATCTCACTTAGTAAGTTGCCACCTTAAATTAGATGCACCCATACACACATACAATGGATCCTTTTTGAAAATTGTGTGTGGAATGCCTTCTGTAACAGTCTAAATTACAGACCATTGCATTTATCTACAGATTCTAAAATAAGCAAAAATTTTAATACAAACTAATTAAGAACAAAAAGCCCTGGCTCAATGGACTGGCGCCAGCCTGTGAACCCAAAGGTCGCTGGTTCGATTCCCCAGTCAAGGCACATAACCAGGTTACAAGCCAGGTCCTTAGCTATAGGCAGGTGAAAGGCAACCATACATTGATGTTTCTCTCCCTTCCTTCCTTCCTCCTTGCCCTTCTCTTGGAACATAATGAATAAAGCTTTTTAAAAACAACAATAAAAAGCAACCTAATAATTCAGGTGTTTCGAAAAAAAATAATATATTAAGTTATAGTCTTAGTGTCCCCACTGTCCCACACCAGTCTCATGGTATGAGACTTTGCAAACAGGTATCTACCTATTTGTGCTCTAGGGATGCCCAAACCAAATACACAGTGTTTCGGTTTCCACTGGAAGCTGACTAAGTTCTGTAGCTGCCTCTCATGCCTGCTTGCTGTTGGGAGTTAGATTTTAGGGCTGTGGAAGCAAAGTAAATGAGAAAGAACTCAAAGAAATGATCTGCAAAATGCCGGTTATTACAGGTTAACTATTTGGATCTGTGACTAAAACCTATTAGTTTTATGCCAGCCATGTTATTTTTTTAAAGGATAAATCAGATTATTTTATTTCTTACGTGGAGTGGTACTTTATTTGAAATCACATTTCTAGCCTGTCATACGAAACTTAGCATTTGTAGGTTGTTTTGCAAATGCTGCTAGCCATAGGTGGCTATTTAAATTTAAATTTAATTAGTTAAGATTAAACAAAATGAAAAAATCAATTCCTTTATAAGGCTGACAGTATTTTAATGTCTTACTATTTGCATGTAACTGATGGCTACAATGTTGCCCAGCCATGGGCAGCACTTGAAAGACTATTAGATGCTACATAAATCCTGAAAGTACCCTGAATAATAATATTTGAAACAAGTTCTTGGAATTCATTTCTTGAAAAAACTTTTATTGAGAAAATTTTCTAATTGAATTCTAGTAGGAAAAAAAAAAAACAATTTATTCAGTTATAAAAGATTCACTAATATTTAGGTCTTCTAATATATTTGGTAACCATAGTTCTCAGCAGAGTATTAGCTCAACACCAAAATAACCCCTTATTAAAAACTGAACAAATAATGAAAGATCTCAAAGAGAATAAAACACATTTTGAGTTAATTTTTGTATATGGGGACAAACGGTAGTCTAGTTCCATTCTTTTGCATGTGGCTTTCCATTTTGGTACAAGCATTATGAAAAATAGTATGGGAATTCCTCCAAAAAAGTAAGAATAGAGTTACCATATGACCCAGCAAACTTTCTGGGTGTCAATCCCAAAACATTAAAAGCATTTATTTGCAAAGATATATGCACCCCTGTGTTCATTACAGCATTATTCATGGTGGCCAAGACAAAGAAACATCCAAAGTGTCTTCTGATAGCTAATTAGATAAAGAAAAGATGGTACATATATAATATGAAATACTACTCAGCCGTAAGAAAAGAGGAAATACTGCTATTTGTGACAACATGGGTAGATCTTGAAAATATCATGCTAAGAAACATAAGTCAGACGGGAAATGTCAAAATCCGTATGATTTCACTCATGTGGATGTAAAACTGAAAGCAACCAATAAACAAACAACAGTTTGGTGGTTACCATAGGATGGGAGGTAGAGGGTAGTAAAGGGTAAAGGAGGTGGATCAAATATATAGTGATGAAAAACAATTTGATTTTGGGTGATAAGCACACAATATAATATGTAGATAGTTTATCATAGAATTGTACACTGGAAACTTATATATTAACTGATTCCATCTAATAAATTTAATTTGAAATAAATAAAGTTTAAAAATATCAATACAAGAAGACTTTGATGAGCACAAATATCCTTTACTAACTAAAAATTATAAAATTGTGTTTGTGACTTAGGCATACTTGAAGATCTTTCGTAAATTAAAAATGGCATTACTAAGCAGCTCTTACAGATATAAGATATCTGTAAAATTGACTACTTTTTGATTTTTAAATGCCATAGATGATGCCACTTAAAAGACTTAACTAATTGAATCAGTACTAAATTAGTATGGTTTATAGCTTTCATTAACATCTCAAATCACTGTCACAGTCTTATTAATTCTAGTAATTGTATTAAAAAATAACAATTGTGGTTTATATAACAGAAACAATATGCACACACACACACACACACACTTGAATAAACATTGAATCTTGTGTATTTTAATTTATGAGAAAATATAGATATCAATTATAAAATTTAAAACTTTTTCTGAAAGTACTCTATATAATGTTTCAGAGCCTGAAATATTTGAGTCTCAGGAGTTACCTGCCTTGGTTATAAAGGAATTACTTTGTATCTGATGCTGCTTTAAAAATAAAATCTGATAAGCAATGAGAAAATAGGCATATAAAAAACAAATCAAATTTTTATTTTTTATAATAAAAATAATAAATAGAACTGAATAAAATTATTTTCAAAGGATATATATATGTAATCTACTGCCTAATATTTAGTATGCATGTGATATATTTGTGAAGACTTCACTACCTGAATAATGTATTTAATCAAGAAACTTAAATGTAATGTGTTTTTAAATGTCTGCTGATGAGAAAAAAGAAACACCATCAGCTCCTTAAAATTTTAAACTGTGTGTTAATGTAGTATGCCTAATGCTTGTTTAGAATTTAGATTTAAGTCTTGAAATAAAAGTTGAATATAATAACTCCAATATGCTTTCTGGTTTAATTTATAATACATTCCTCCAAATCTGTAAACAACAGTGAATAAAAGATACCTTCAAACTATTAAATACAATATGTACATTTTTATCATAGTTCTTAGATGAATAAAATCCTTTTAAAAAACACCTGTCCTCTTTTTTCATCTGAACAGTTGAAACAAGCCTAATAAATATGAAATTCATAATATGAACTGCTGTACTACATTACATAGTAACAAGTTCCCTAGGATACTATAGTTGGGAATATTGTGACAATTCTCCACTAACATACATATTTAACTCTAGTTTACCCTTTTCTCTTTATTATTACATTCTTTAAAAAGCTCTAAAGATAAGGAACTGAAGTTGCTTCTGAATACCATTCAAAATGATTAAGAATGTGCAAATTTGCCCTGTTCACTACTGTAATTGTTATGACTGCTGTCAAGATGTCTAATGTTATTTCCTTCCAAGACAAGCCATTTTTTCTGAAAGCCTTACTCATCCTTCATGAAGGAACATGGCCTCTCTAGTGAGCACTATAGAAAATCCTAGTACAAGTTACTCCCCATGAATAATTTCCTAATTTTCACTTCGGATCTGAAACTTTCCCAGTTTGAGAGTCTGGCTCTCATTTCTTTATAGGGATCTACTATAAACCTTATACGAACAAAAGTGTGACACATTTCCCACCTGAACTTCCAGACAGCATCTGCTTTCCTCATCAGTATGAGTAATGAATAAGTTGTTTCTATCAAGATTTACTATATACCTACTCTGTTCTGAAATAGTGTTTAGAATGGTAAATGTAATGGTGAACCAAATTGGATGTGTCCCTAACTTAATGATATTAGTCCAATGGGGCACAGTTGACAGAGGTCCATACTTTGCTTAGAGGTTTCGCATGTTCTGCTCATTCAGAAAAACTTCGTAATGCGTGCCAACTTCTGAACAATCTTCATGGCATTAGATGGTAGACAGAGAACATAAAATTCCTAGTAATATCCTTGACACTCATCTGAAGTGCAAATGTAACATGCTTCTTTCCCTGTTTCTTATTGCTCAAATTGTATAGTTGTCAACATATTTCAAACCTCTAGTTGAAGCTTTGAGAATGTTAATCCTCTGCAATGTGGGAATGGGTTGAGTATGTTTTTGGTGTGCTGGCCAACTGAAACAATTGACATGGCATCCAGTTTCATCAGTTTTTCCCATAAATTAGTGAATTCCACTTATGGAACCCTCTGCATGTACAGCTATTATGCAAAAAACATTCTGGAGTTCACAAGTAACTATTGGAACCTTTTAGAAACAGTAAGTAAAAACACATCTTACATGTGCATGACATCAAGATTTCTACTTACTGCTAAGTAAAATAGCCAGTCAGAGAACAACAAATACCATATGATCTCATTTATGTGGGAAATCTAAGGAACAAAATAAACTGATAAAATAGAAACAGGCATGGATTCATGGAACAGACTGACAGCTGTCAGAGAGCAGGGAGTTAGGGAACTGGATAAAAGAAGGTGAAGGAATTAGCCAGAAACATATACACATAACAAATGGGCATAGACAAGTGTGATAACCAGAGGGAAAGGGGGTGGGGAGGTCGGTGGAGGTGGGCAAAGTGGGTGGGAAAGGAGAAGAACTTTGCTTTGGATGCTGGGTGAACGATGCAGTGTGCAGATCATGTTCTACTTGAAACTTATTCGGTGTTGAGAAGCAATGTCATCCTAATAAGTTCAATTAAAAAAGAAAAAAGATTTCTACTTTCTGAATTTAAAGGCAAAAATTCTGATTCTGTACTCATTGGAAAGGTAATACATCCAAGTGACTCATATTCTTTGAAGTAAAAGTGCATGAATATGAAAACAACTTTTACAGTGAATATACGCAATGAAGTCACCTCAACTTTCTGTGCTTCCACTTTCTCATTTATGAAACAAAGATACCAATTTATAAAATAATATAACCCATGTAAAACCCTAGAGGCAGTCTTGCATATAATTGTGTTGGTTTATTGATATTAACTGCAATTTAACTGATATATAACAAAATATTTACACGAATTCTAACATTTTGCTGCTATGCATTGTTCTCATATATGATAAATAAATTGAAATTGATTTTTATAGAAATGCACCTTTTAAAATTCCCCCAAATCTCCCTAAACACAGCAGATATTTACCTAGTAACTAGATCATATATTCTTGAAAATACCAACTGTATTATTGTAACAGGCATTGGCAAGATAACATATACCATTGCCTTTATATGAAGCTGCAGCTATCATTTGTGGGAAATGACAGTTCTACATTTTGAGCATTTCTACACTTTTTTTTTTTTCATTCATGTTGCATATTACTTCTTAGGAAAACAACTTAAATGTCTTTAAAAATCATCCCTGTTTTAGCTTACCTTAGAGTTACTCTGAAAAACATCATGGTCAGCAATGACATGATTTCAACATCTATACATACATTCCCCTTAAAGCAGTTTCACTTAAATTACCCAATGGCCACATTTTCTAGTCTTAGGGTAGGTGTTAGAAATACAGAGATGTATATATCTTTTCCCAGCTGTGAACATCCATCATCCAACAGGCAGATGTCTCTGAAGGAGCATCTATAATAAAAAGAGAAAAGTCCTTATCAGCATCACAAAAAAATGCACAGAATATAGGGCATAATTAAATCCAACTGATTGAGTCAGGTCACTTTATATTAAAATAAGATGGAACACATGTTCTTCAGGAGATTAGCTGAAGGGAAACTTCAGAAGGAAGAGGAAACAGCCTTGTAAAGGTGAGATGAGGTAAAAGGCTGGGCTCTGATTGGGGAAACAGTGAGAACTTGAGTTTGACTCAGGGTTGAGCACCTTCCAAAGGGGCCAGACAATGAAGCTATAGCACAAGTTATAGTGGTGTGAATTCAATAAAGAAAGGGTTACACTTGAAACAATTATCTTATGTATATTAATATGAGGTAAACCATAGCAATAGGTGAGAATAGAAATATGGAAACTACATAAGAAACAGTTCAAAGGTTGGAGATGGATAAACTAATGATGGGAACTGATGTGAAAAATGAATGGATTGATGAAAGAAATGGGGAAAGATTTTACCAGAATTCAGACTGATTGAAGCTTTGAAGAGAAAAAAAAATGAAGAGATATGAGCATGAGGAAAATGAAAATATTGCAGGTTAAAGTGATGTCAGCCCTGGCTGGTGTGGCTTAGTGGATTGAATGATGCCCTGCAAACCAAAGGGTCACTGGTTCGATTCCCAGTCAGGGCAAAAGCCTGGGTTGCAGGCCAATTGCCCAGTTGGAGATATGCAAGAGGAAACCAAAAATTGATGTTTCTCTCCCTCTCTTCCCTCCCTTCCCCTCTCTCTAAAAATAAATAAATTAAATATTTATAAACATAACTTGTATAATATTCAAAATTACATAGAGATCAAATGTACAATAACACATTTTTATAAAAATTTATGTGTTCCACTTTTAGTTTGCAGCAGAGAAAAGTTTTAAGACATTCTAATTCATTTGACTAAAGTGATATAATTTTAGGTCAATATTCAATTAAATTCATGTATAATATCCCAACACTATTAGATCACCACCAATCTTTCTTTATTCAGACATATTTGCCTCCTTGTGTATTAGTTCAATTTCTATTTTAATATGATTCATATATGTTTGTATTTTCATGGTATCAGGAATATAGGACACATGACTTGACATATGGGCATGTAGATTATAGGGAGGTTTAAACACATGGCACATTTATTAGCAAAAAAGAAGCTCAGAATTGGGTCCATATGAAATCTCTAACCAATGATTGCTGGAGCTGCTTGCACCAGCTTCCAATGGCCAATTTTGTGCAACTATTCCCACCTCCCTGTTCAATGACTTCATGCTGGTAGCTTGAAATCCACCACGGTGGGAATATGTATGCTGAGGAAGTTTCAGCAAATGCTACGCAGAGGCCCTCTTCCCTCACCCTCAGAGTTGTTTGTTAAACATTTCCCAGCCTGCCCTAACTGTCCTGCCTAACCACTCCTGCATTCCTCTTCTCAGAGCCCACAACAGTAAGAAGCATGTTTATGGGATTTGTCACTCAGAAAACTCCCAGAGGTAGGTGGCTGTTAGTTCTTTCAATTCATAACCAATTCCCAAATCTCACTGGACTGTTTTCTCTACATACCTGTCCCTAAGATTTTATCTGGACATCATTTGTGGGCAAAAGACAAACTTTTCTTCAACTCTCTGTCACAGAACTTCCCTCTTCATGAAACTTTCATAGCAACAGCCACATCACCTGCTCTGAATTTGACAAACTCTGCTAAACTTAACCACTTAGAATTTGTCGTTTCTCTCCCACTCCCTACATTTAAGTGTACATGCACGTAAGAAGACATATACTCCATGTCTCCAATTTCCACCTTACACATAATTTATGTTCAATCTAATGATGAAAAATACCACAAAATTATAGGATTAAGTTCAGTATACATAATTCATTATACTTCTCATCCTATCATAAATGCATTATACTTTAAGTTTGCATAAAGTCTAGTAATAAAATCACCAAAATATTTAACACTTTGAACACATGAAAATATTTAAAATTGTAATTTAATATTTTAATGGTTCTTTATGAATAGATATTCCATGTGAGTTATATATTTGGTGTTATATGACTTCGAGAGCCTAACGAAATTTAACTACTCAATGTTTAGGTAATAAATGAACTTTAGTGAAAGGAAAAATGAGAGGTTTAATAAATTAAGATGCCTATTTGGAAAATATTATAGATCTTCAGATGCATTATGAATTATGATTCATAAGGGTAACATGAGAAAGGGACTTTATAAATAAAACTATTTGACATATGTGAGAGGAAATCCGTACCTTTACTCATCAAAACTAATAGAAGAATACAGAGGAATTGAAGAATAGTGTTCACAAACTAAGGAGGGAAAAT
Organism: Noctilio leporinus; assembly: GCA_004026585.1. Taxonomy (NCBI): domain Eukaryota; kingdom Metazoa; phylum Chordata; class Mammalia; order Chiroptera; family Noctilionidae; genus Noctilio; species Noctilio leporinus. The sequence goes on from PVIW01000515.1 coordinate 427,619, forward strand.
TTTATTAGGTATTACAACCATTGGTGTTTTAGCTGGATAGTGACAATGGGAGCAAAAGAGACTAGACAGTGGGATGAATAAACTGGGAAGCAGGAGTCTGCTTGCTAGCCAGGAAGCTGCAGCTACACCCCCCAGGAAACTATAGCATTGCTTGAACAAAAGCATTAATACTCCTCCCTACCCTCCTCAGATACGAGAGTGATGGGGGCTTGAGGGATGCAGGAGGATGTGCTGGACCATAGAGGCCTGTCCATCTAACTAGGGACTATAACCTCATCTGAAGCCCAGGAAAGCTAGGAAAGCTGATTGGCCATTTCGGGATTGCCTCTGACGCATCTCAAGTCGAAGCTTTTATAATGCCAGGGGAACAAAGAAGCTCTCTCTCTACTGCTTGTGACCTGCACTCACATGGTGCACTCACCTGTTCTTTCCATGGCCATGTGGTCCTAGCAGCTATGTAGCCCATGGCCAGGTAACTGCACGTGCAGGCTCCAGGGAAGAGTCTGGCATGGACTGCAGCTGGAAACACATGGAAGCTAGCACAGGCCTGGGCTGGTCTGTAATATGGAGCAGAAACTCTGGGCAGTGGCCTTCATTCTGGTCCTACTAAAGACAAGATTGCACTTTTTCCACAGTGAGACAGGTGGAAGTGGGACATTGGGAAGTCAGGAGGCTAACCCCTTTAATTATAGGTCATCAATAGACCAGACCACAGAGCTACATCCTCCCTTGCAGGTCTCAGGCAATGCTTTTCCTTTAGATACTGCAAGAACCCCACTTCCACTGACAACAGAATCATCAAACGTGAGAACTTAGGACACAGTAGGAGAGTCCATTATAAATTATTAAGTGGCATTAGCTCATGAAACACATTGTCAATAGGAATATTTTTCTCACTCCTGATGTTCTTTTCTCTGTGAGGCAAATTCTTCCTGCCCCTCTGCACCTTGGTCCTGGAAGAGTTAAGAGTTTATCTGAGAAGTTGAAAGAACTTGTCCTCTCCCTTGGCATTCTCCTCTGCCTTCCTGGATGAAGCTTCTACATGTTGGCCCGCACCAGCCTAGCATTTTCCCTCTCTAGGTTGGTGAGTCTTCTCTATTCCTGAGTCCAGGTGTCAGGCAAATTAACTCTAATATTAACTAGTCTTTTTGAATATTATCTTTATCAGTATGTTGATATTTTGTTCTACAGGTTGCTTAATGGTTTAGTCTTATTCTCCAATTCTTGGAGAACTTGAGATAGAAAGAAAGATGCTCTTTATCGAACTGGCTAACAGACCCAACACCAGTGTGTTAGGAAGAACAGTTGGTAAATTGAGCAAATTGAGCCAAGTGGGGAATGCAGGATAAAAAGGCAGCTAAGTAGCTAATTAATTATTTCAATGTTCAGTGGTACATAAAATTGGATATGGTGGGGGATTTAAGAATAAAATGAAAAAAGCATATTTGAAAATAGAAGCCAAAAAAGAAAGTCCAATGTATAAAAAAATATACGAAATTTCAGATCATCAAAATATATAACTTCCCTTGAAGAATAAGTTCATTGTAGAATGGAATTTCAACAATGTTTGAATGTTTTAAAAGTGTTTGTTCTATATATTTGTCTTCATTTGCTTTTAAGAAAAGATATTTTTGTTGGCACTTACTAGTTTTAATCATACAGTAAGAAATTACCTTGTCCACTTAAATTGAAACATTTTCAAAACAAGTTAATCACACGTACATCTTCCCCTTCAGCTTACTTGTTGATAGGGGTTCCAATCAAAATCAAATGGACTGTAACACAGGAAAAAATGTATAGTCCTTACGTATTAAACTTAAAATATTTAGAGGTACTTATATTTAAGTTATCACAATTTTGCCCAAGTTCTCTAGGGATCCTAGAAAGAGATAGAATGGGGAAATATTATCAGACACAATAAAATAAAATTGAAACCTCACTCTCATATTCATTTTGTTTTGACAAATTCCAGAACAAATTTGTGACCTTGCATTCCTCTTCATTTGAAACATGCTGCAGTAGCCAATCAAATTGCTGTAAAGGGTCTAGGATTATGGTTTCAAATAAGGTGTGGATTTCCATTCCAAGTGAGAACACTGTCTTTTACATTTGTTCACCTTGGTTATTATTTACGAAATAAAGTTTACAAAGTTAGTAATGAAGAGGTGATTTCCCTAAACCAATTGTTTTATTATGGTGTTACCACCTGTAATGATTGCTTATATAAATTAGATAGGTTTTATCATGTAAACAGAATAACTGAAACCTTAAAAAAAACATACTATAATAACATCAACAATAGTACTATTTGATAATGGTTAATTATAGCCTAGAATATACCATATAGTTTTCTAAGCAATATAACTGGTTTTCATATATCTAGTTAAAAATTCTTCCAATGTTGTTTATAAATTGTGTTTATATGCAGAGTAAGAGTTAACAATTATTCTCCACAAATATATAATAATAGTAGTTTTTGTTGAAGAAGACGCTATCACAAAATCTAAATGGAAACGTGGATTCATTACGGGAATTCATTAGTGTATAATTCTTTCTTTTTACCTTATCACATTGTTTTCTAACAGATTTAGAAGAGATAGAGATTTTAATTTCCTTGAGAAACACTCTGTAGCTTCTCAATTTGTAACATTTACAGAATTATACTGGTTAGCTAATGAGATGAGTAACTAAATGAACTCTGTGAAGATTAGAAAGGGTTGGAATGAAATGAGAGACATTGAGTTGTTAACAGGCTGAAACAAAAATGCCTGGAAAAGACTTGTCTGTGGCCACAGACACTAGTGGTGCCTTCTGGACAGAGTCTATTTTCCTGTGTCACATTCCAGTGTTACTAAGAGAAAAAGCAGTTAGTCTTGGCTGCAGCATACAAATTTCAAAGACAGAAGACATTTCCATTAATGAGTATGCAAGCATATTAATATTTTTTACACTAGACTATAGCCCAGTCAAAATAAAAATGGTGCTGTGATATGTGTTTTATTTTTGTAAGACCATAAATATTAAAGTATAAGTTATCTTAACCCCAAAGTTCCATGATAAAACAAAATGAGTAAAATTAAGAAGTTGTAAATGAAACCAACACTTTTTAATTCTAATTAGAGATTCGTTCTCTAAAGCCAGACTACCTGAAATTAAATCACAGCTCTGAACTGCTGAGCTGAAAAATCTTAAGCAATTCACTTAACCTCTCTGTTTCTCTATTTCCTCATTTAGAAAATGAGCATACCAGTATGCACTTATAGATAGGAAATAGTGAGGGTTAAATGATTTATCAATATTGTGTTTCTTTATGGCTCTACACAACTTGAAAGCTATTTGAAACTTGACTGAAGGACTTTTTTCAGATCTCTTCAATTACTGAACTCTCTGTTATGCCTAGTAACCTCACAAAACCTAATTTATTTCATTTGTTGGTTTTAATTACAAATCACGCGTCATTTTCTTTTTTAAAAAGTAAATGATTAATTAATTATTTTAAAGATTTTATTTATTATTTTCAGAGAGAGAGGAAGGGAGAGAAGCAGAGAGGGAGAGAGACATCAATGTGTGGTTGCCTTTCACCTGCCTCCAGCTACAGACCTGGCTTGCAACCTGGTTATGTGCCCTGGCTGGGGAACATTTTTCTTCTTTCTTCTTTTTTTTAAATTTGTTCCTTCTTTTCTTCACCATTTTCTTTTTTATTTCTGTTTTAGAAATTGTTGACACTATTACAGGTGTCTCCAATCCCTCCCCTTTTGCCCACCCCCACCCATCTCCCACCTGGCCTGCATTCTGGCCACCACCATACTGGCATCTCTGTGGGTTAGGCATGTTCTTTGGCTCATCTCTTCATCTTCTTTCATGCAGTCACCCAATCTCCCTCCACTCTGACAGCTGTCAGTTTCCTCAGTGTAACCAGGCTTCTGTTTCTATTTGTTGGTTAGTTTATTTTTACCATTATGTTCCACATAGTAGTGAAATCATATAGTATTTATCTTTTTCTGATTAGCTTATTTCATTTAACATAATAATCTCCAGGTCTGTTTTCTTTCGAGAGACACAGAAATATTTTTCCCAGTGATGTGAAGCCTTTAACACAGTAAAATGTGTTCCCACAATTCAAGATTATTCATAAGAAATAAAAAAAAATTCAGTAAAGGCCCTTCTAAAAGAATCTGTAAAAATATTGAAAAGACCTTGCCAATTGACAGACTAGTCTTATAAATTTGCAGCAGTATTAGTTTAGGGCATTTATAAGGGGTGCTATTCATATATCAACTTAATAGTGTGGTCCAAAAGACAGAACTTATGTAACACATAAATATTTTAATACTAAACATATTAAAAACTAAATTGATAGAATATTAATGAAAACTGAAATGCTATTAGGATCCATTCAAAATGATGACTTGTTTTTCTGATCATTCTGTTTTTCTGAAATTAGGTTTATGTTGATATTTCTATTTGAATTTATAATATAAAAGTTCTTCTTATATTAGCACAATATAAAAGCAATGGTGCAATTAAAAACATGTTAACTAAAATGACTGTTACTAGTAGTACCTGGGTCAATTATGGGCACTAAGAAAGAAGAAAATTATAAAGGAAGCACTGGAACATTTATACGTATTTCTTATTTTTCTCATTGTAGGAAGTTAGCTCATTTATTTGATCAGAATACAAGAAAAACTTTCTAATCTTGCTACAATATATCTAAAATACAATCATTTAACATGTAATAATTATGTAATCTATTGGCACATTTTAGATTTTTTGTAATAACTCTTCAAAGTCCAGTATGTACTTTAAATATGTGTAAAAATAATGTATGTTTATAAATGTCAAAAAAAAAAAATAATACAGTCATTAATGCAAAGAAGCCAAATTTAATGTATAGATTCTGCTACCCTTAAAGGACATTGGTATAATTGAGGAATAAAATAAAGTCCTTAATTTTCCTTATGATTCGAAAAGCATCGTGTTTATTAACAAATTGCATTAAAATGTTTCTGTGCTACATTGGCATTTTGAATTTTTTTTTTTTTTATTTTGCTTCCTTATTCATTGACATGTTTGGTGAATACAAAATTGGTGTTTCCTCTACTATCTTGGTCAAACCTAAGTAGACAGATACATATATAGCTGACTGAAAATGTTAATTTTTAGATAATAGGTATTTATACAAGAAATAGAAAAGCACTATGCTCACATTTTTCTTATTAAAACATATTAGTCCTATATTTATAAATATACACTCCAAAGTTAAAATATACATCAGCAAACATTATATTAATATTTTTGAGAAACAAACTGTGACTCTTTCTGTTCTACTAATAGATTGATATGAAATCCCTCTATTCATAATACTAGCAAAAGCAGTCTGAAATATCTGTTAAAAATGAAGAAGTCATTTCTGATTACTTAGAGAACATAGACTATCTCATGTAACACAATAAATGTATATTATTTTTGCTAAAATTTAGGGAAGAAATTTGAGGAAAATAACTGCTCTTTTCTGTTATTCTTTAACTGTATCTTCTTCTGTAGTCATTTGTGTTATAATTTGGGCAATTTGTGTGTGTTTTATTTTCCCTCTGCCTCTTGCTTCCAGAGCATTCTTTCCCTCTGATTGAGGAGTTGCTATGACAGAAGGTAATGGAGTTCCCGACACGCAGCAGGGAGCTGACTGACTGCTGCCTTTGTTTTCCTTCCTCACACTCCTCCGACTTTCCCAGGCACAGTGAGAAACAATTATAAAAGCCATAAGCCATTATAAAATACTATGCTACCAAATGCTTGTTTTTAAGAGCCTTTCAATCTTCTGGGTCTCTTTTTTAATCCTTACAAGTGATAAATTGTATCTTTTGTTTTTCCTCTTCAATTTGCAGTTTAGGAATGGGAGATACTGTTTCTGACTTGGGGGAGGCAACCTTCAACTGTGTAGAATGGGTCTAACTTCTTGTGTTGGCCCTCATCACGCCAATCAAAAACCTTGCACGTTGTACCTTCCTCCTGAAGTCTGCCATTGTTGGCCTTGCAGAGATGGATTCTTGGGGAGGCTAATGTTAGGAACCACTACACCAACATTTTGTGAGAGAACCTGGGAGATATAACTCATGTCCACCTGATTCAGTTCTCATTCTCTTTTTGTTGCAAGGAAGACTATACTTTCAGTCCACTTGAATATGAAAAAGGTTCAGGAGTAGTTTTAACCGGTGAAATATGAGGAAACAGGACACCCATCACTTCTGAACTGGAGTGGTTCCCCCTGTTCTCCCTCCTCCCACCGCGGCAATCAGGAGGTCAGATGTACCAGGGATGCAGCTCCAGCTTGATACTTTCCTTGGCCCTTCCCACACCTACCATTACTTATTCATGTAGGTCATAAGGGGTAAACAAGCACTTGTCTTTTGTTGGTTAAGCCACTGAAATTTCAGCATAATTCAATCTAATATAGAGTAGCTATTTCCATATTTTTTCAGGAATTAAGGCTGCTAGGAAGTCTGCATGTCATAACAACCCAAAAATGCTCAACAGGGTATATGGACATACCAGGACTAAAATGTCCCACCATTTGCTGCCCTGACTCTTTATGCAGAGCAAGTTTCTAACATAACCAAAGAGAAAGGAATAATTTGGGTCAGAGATATAGACAAATAAGTACCAAATCTAGATTAAGAGACAGTGTGTCAATTTGGAAAGAGTAGAGGGTTTGGATTCTAACCCTACTCAACACCATGTTTCATTCATCAATTTCAACAAAAATACCTGATCTGTACTTTGTTGTAAAACATTAAGCATAAAGAATGCACTTTAATTAGCTAAGTACCTAAAAGATATTGAACACTCATAATTGTTAAGCTATTGTTACTATTATTATAATCAAGCTAACAGTGCCATACGAGTGCTAAAATGCATGTATATGAAATTAGTGTAAAATAATAATAAGTAAAAACTTATTCCTTCCCAATTGTAAAATGTTTCTTTCCCTACTAACCTAAGATGTATTTGAACATAAGTTTGAGTACTTTCAGGTTTGGTTTTTATTTTAATGTTCCCTTTAGGGTCAACCAGCATATGGTCAACAAAGAGAATGAGTTCTAACTTAATTGATTACCCTAAGAAACTCCCATTTCTGAGAATAAAATCAGTGAGCCAAGAGACTACTTGGAGTGCTAGTAGCTTGACTGGTTGCTGATCCTAACTTACCCTCCAGTTTGTGTTGGTGCAGGCTAAACTCAACATGGAGGACAAAACTGGCCAGATGGCACCTACAAATACAGGAGACACACAATCATCATATTACGTATTTCTTGGTGATGAAGACTATATACATTATTGATATTTGTCCCTTAGCATATAGCATTACTCACATATGGTGATAATAAAATTTTTGTATATAACTTTGCAAATGTAGTACATCATTTATGATACATTTTTCACAATTTATGGGCTCTTTATTAGAGCTCATTGTTTCCTTAAATACTTTTTAATTTTATGTCATTAAAGTGAGTTTTATTACTTTCCATGAAATGCATTGGCATTTATTTTTGCACAACCTATATTGTATAATTCCTGTGTATTAATAAACAATACCAATTTAAGAATAATTTTTAGGTCCTATTTTCTACATATGCAAACTTTTCATTGTATTGGCTATAATCTTCCATTTCATCGATCAATTTCCATCCTTAGGCCTTTCCTAGAAAAATATAATTCATCTATGCAGTATGAAGCAAAAGAGAAACTAAAAGTAAACTGTATAATATTTCACCCTAGTTTCCCATGAGCAGAATTTTAAGTACATTTTTAGCAAGAAACACACATTTTTTGAAAGTTAAAAACATGCAAAAATATCAAATCCCTTATATTGTTTGATTTTTAACTTAGCAAATAACAATTCTAAGAGTCAATCAATATAATGTGCAATCAGTGATTCAAAATTATGATCATTCAGTATCTGTTTTTATTCTCTGGAGAATATTAGCAAAATTCATTTTGCATTTGTGCATCAAATTCACAACAGTTTCACATAAAAATCATTTTTTGGGTCTTATTTTGACAGGTTTTGCAAAAAATTGATTTCCTATATTAAACTATCCTTTTTCCTCTCAACATATCTCTGTTTGTATTTGAAACACAAGTATCTGCTGTTCTAAAATTAGGGGTTGTCCTGGGTTCTAACTGAAAAATGATGATCCATTTTTTATGATTCCCCTCTTTTGCTTCTTTAAATTTTTCTCGTTCTTTCAGTTTATATTTTCCAGATTTCCTTAAAACTTTCTGATCATTTAATCATCAGCAGCATTATCCCTGCTATCATCTAGTACAGAGATACTAATAAGTGTGTATCAGGTACTATGTTCTGTTTTATTTTCTGCCTCCATAATCAAGTTGAAGTCTTGAAACAACCCAGTGATAAAGGTACTTAAAATTTTGTTTATAACTTGGGAAATTTGGGATAGAGAACTTTAGGATCCTGTCCAAGATTATATGGCTATTAAAATGGTAGAGCAGGTTTCAAGTTTAAGCCTATCTTAAGTGCTGTTTACCAGCATACTGCTTATGAATTTGTAATATATATATATGTATGATTTTTATTTTATCTATTCAAAATTTTGTTCATGGCCTTTTGGCTAAGAGTAAGTTGCATGGGTTCAACTCATCACCTGGAAATTTGGTATTTTCCTAATTCTTAAGCCTTTGGGGATACAGTTTATCCATAATTTAATGAAGAAATTTATAAATGAAAATTAACTTACCACTTGTCATTCTTTCCAAAATGCAATCCTTGTCCAGATGCAATTAAATTCACACTTCAAATTTAGATTAGACACATTGGCTGATTTGAAGGGATTTGTCACACAAGAATGAACCAATGAATTTGTAAATGAATGAATACAAGTAGGTCAAATTAATATTTCTGTTATGCAGAAATGACAGTGACTCACATAAAGTCATTTGGGTTAATTTTAATATACTATCTACATATGTATAGCTTTAGATTTATAGTAAAAAATGTGTTGAAGTTGTTGCTGCATTAAAGTAACACAAAGCATTTTTGTATAATTTAGTCAGCATATTTTAATTTGAGATAAGTGTTGAAAGAAAAAATTTACATTCTCAAATTTAAAAAAAAGAAAAAGACTAATCTTGCAAAATGTATACATAAAGAAGTATATTGTAATTTTCTATTTTCACTCTAGATATTTAGCTGCCTTTTTGTGAAGTCAATTGGGCTAATATTGAAATTAATTTACTTTAATTTTATTTCAATAGACACAGTTTCTGAAATTGTACTAAAGTATGTACTCATCTTTAAAGTAACTACTTAAATATACCCCTTTGGAATATAATACAAAGTTGCATGTGATTGAATATACTTCTAAATCACATCTCCTCCTTCTGTAGTCATATAAACTAAACATATAAACATACATGTTTACCATAATGATAACTGTTAAGTTACAATAGACACTAATTTGTTTTAGAGGTTAGCCATATCTTTCCTGCTCTGAACACAGAAACCCAGACATATGAATGCAATATTTTATTTGGAGAGTCAATCATAATGGATAAACATATTTATTAAACCTTTAACAACAAAGACCAGAACAAACAAACAAATAAACTTAGTATTGTAAACTTATATGAATCTCCACTGGCAATCAGATTCTGCTGTTTATTATTATTTTGTTTAATTTATGATTGATTTATTTATTCTTAATGGCAGCTTCAATATAAATTAAAGAGATATCCATTTAAGTTTCTTAAAATTACTTGATTTAAACCCTTTTTAATCTTTCAAATGATACCTGAAGTCATCTCATAATCATATTCTAAACTTTCCTTGAGAAATTAACTGAAATGATCAATGTTTAAAATACTTTTTTTGTTTTATATTTTATGTCACTGTGCAAAATCCAGTGCAATAATTGCATTTTATGTTTGAAAATATGAGCCAGTTTAATAATTGCATTTTGTATGTTTGAAAATATGAATGTCTGGTGGAAAAATTCTTAAAACAAATAAAAGATGAAACATTCCTTCAGTATAAGTCTGATTACCTTGGCAATTCTCTTATGATTTGGTTTGATTTATTTCTATTCCTTATTTTCATTCAATTGTTATGGCTTTCGGACAAAGTTTATATCTTTCAGCAGAAGAGAATCAGTGAAAATGACATAGTGGGACCTTGATCTCATGAAAGAAATAAATGATTGTCAATCGAGAAGTTTTAACCTTTACCATATCTTGACCTTTACATTTTCAAGGTGAGCCTATTATTTGGTACAAAGTAACACAAAACTCCACAGGATGCTCTAGGATCAATAAAATCAACAGACCTTAGCATTGTATGTTTAAAGGTATTAAGAAGATAAACAAACACATCAGAATTTTACCAGTTGGAACAATCCTATATTGGACACTTGCCTCATTTGAGGATTTACAATTGATTACTTTTCTATCCCAAACTCCACAATGTTATAATTCTCAGTGACTCTGCAAAGGAATAGGAGACCTGCCTCTTAATTATTTTGGAGGTTAAAGTTGAAAGCAACCTTTGTATGTATCAATTATATGAGCTGAAACATGTAGGAAAATTTTTTTTTTCAAAATTACACTTTATAATTATGTTTTGCCTTTATTTGTCTATTAAGAATATTTTGAGCCCTCACTGGTGTGGCTCAGTGGATAAGGTGTGGGCCTGTGAACCCAAAGGTCGGTTTGATTTCCAGTCAGGGCACATAACCAGGTTGCCAGCCAGGTCTCCAGCCAGGTCCACAGCTGAAGGCAGGTGAAAGGCAACCATACAGTGTTGTTTGTCTCTCTTTCTTTCTCCCTCCCTGCCTGTCTCTAAAAATAATGAATACAATCTTTAAAAAAATATTTGTGAGTACCTACACTATGTAAGTCACATATTTTCTTGGGATATCATGATGAATAAAATGTAAATTATCTTCCCATTTAGAGCTAATATCTAGCACAAAGATCAATTTTGAACACTTAAGAGACATTAAAATATGGAATTAAAATACTGAAAATAATCCAAAAGGAAAAGGATGTGATAAGATTTTAAAACAAGATTCCCTGACCTAGTCTGGGTGAATATGAGAAAATTTATTTGAGCATGAGAGTATGTGATTTAGGTAATCGTGAATTTACAATAGGAGTGCAAGTTTCTTACTGAACCATAATGTCATTATCACATCTGAAAAAAGATTAATTAATAACATCAACCAATATTCTACCCATATTTATCTTCCCAGTTGCTCACTGATATATTACATACACTTGTTTGAGCCAGGATCCAGTCAAAAGTCACATGATGCATTTGGTTTCCATATCTCTTTAGCCTTTTATTTTTTTTCTAGCTTTATTGAAGTAAAACTGATAAATAAAATTGCTAATATTTAAAGTAGGTAATGTAATGATTTGATGGTGCATATACATCATGAAATTTTTCTCACAATTATGTCAATTAATACATCTGTTACCTCACACACTTAACATTGTGTGTGTGGTGAAAAGGCTTAAGACCTTCTCTCTTAGCAAATTTTAAGTATACATATAGTACAGTATTATTAACTATAATTACCATGTTGTACATTAGATCCCCAGAACTTCATCTTATATCTGAGGCCTCTACCTTTTAATGCCTCCCCACATTTTCAGCATATCTTTGCCCTTAGCAACCACCAACCTACTTTTTATTTCTATGAGTTCACTTTTATAGATCACATATGAGTGAGATTATACAAATACTATCTTCTCTGGCTAATTTTGCCTAACCTAATTTCCTTCAGGTTCAAACATTTTGGAGTTAATGATAGGCTTTCCTTCTTTCTTATGGCTGAATAATATTTCATTATATTCAGGTATATATGCTACATTTTCTTTATCCATTTATCCATTGATAAGCATTTTAGTTGTTTCCATACCTTGGCAATTGTAAATAAATACAATGAACATTGAAATGATTGAAGTGCAGACATCGCTTCCATATCTTGTTTTCTTTTTTAAGATTTTTATTTATTATTTTGAGAGAGATAGGAAGGAAGAGAGGCAGAGAGGAAGAGAGACATCAATGTGTGGCTGCCTTTCACCTGCCTCCAGCCACAGACCTGGAGGAGACCTGTCTGGAGACCTGGCTGGAGACCTGGCTGGAGACTTGGTTACGTGCCCTGGCTGGGAATCAAACCAGCGACCTTTGGGTTTGCAGGCCGTTCCCTTACCCACTGTGCCATCAACTAGGGCTATTTTTTAATTGCCTTAAAGATAATGTAGCTTCAATAAAAACTATTGCATCCTAATGGAAAGCTGAAGGCTAAACCTTTTTCTTCTCTAATTAGTATTATTTAAGGTTCCTGTCTTTAACAAGATCTCTATAAACAACATACGACTATAAGTAAAAATACTTCAAAACTGTTATGTTCAAAATCACCGAAGCTGTTAGTTCCAACTAAGGAATATACCAACTGTATAAATAAACTAATCAATAACCACCAATATACCATTATTTATAGTTATAAAATTTTAAGTGTTCCTTTTTTCTAGAAATAGAAACTGCAACTTGTGTCATAAATCCATTTATTAGTATTCTCTAATGTTCACAAATTGAGAAATCTGGACTACATAGCCTTCAAGTAATTTATAGCTCCAATATTTACATACTATATGAAAATATAATATAATTTATAATATGCAATATATTATATATATATAACTATATATTATACATGACAAATTTATAACAAGTATGGTACTTATAACAGTTTCCCTTATCTCACCTTTAACAACATGGCACAGATTTTCTGTATATGCAAATAATTTAGATAAAATATTTCTCCTAATTGAAAATTAAAATTTCAATACAAGTCTTCAGCTTTACTTGCAACAAATTTTCATCATATAAACTCATCCAAATTAGAGATTTCACAGCTGTCTCATAAGGAACATTAGAGGAATGAAACATAAAGTAAAAATATTGAGAAGATAAATTCAGGAATAGAAAAGGGAAGAAAATATTGCACAGATTCTTTTTGTCAACTAACTTCTCATACAGAGTGTTTACCTCTGTGACTCAAATTGCGCTTGCTTATATTCACACCATTTGTAAATTGGTCATAAAGATTTATCCAAAGCCAATGTTGCTTATCATTGGGCTGATAAATACATCCATATTAAAAGTTTTTTCTGAATACATTTTTATTATGAAGTGAATTTGAATGGTAACTGCCAATGCAAAGTTCTAAGTGGCAATATGGCTGCTCATAATCCTGTAAATGATCATTTTTCAAAGCTTAATTTCAATGTATCCCAATGTACAAAAATCACAAAATAATAAGTTTTATAAGGAATATCTTTGACCCTCCCACATGTCAGTCGGCTGAACCTTCCCTCTTCAAACAATTATTTCCAAATAATTTCTACCCATGTAGGTAAGAACTTAACAATATATACACTTAACACCTTTAGTGTGGTATGGCTGTGCTCTCTGCTAGAAACCTATCAATGAAAGAAAAATATAAATGAACAACAACAACAAAACAGAAATAGGCTCATAGATACAGAGAGAAGACTGATGGTTTCTGGAGAACAGGGCAATTGAGGGACTAGGTGAAAAAAATGAAAGGATTAAGAAGTATAGATTGATAGTTAAAAAGTAGTCATGGGGATGTAAAGTACAACATAGGAAATTTAGTCAACAATAATGTAATAACCACATGTGGTGGCAGGTGAATATTGGAAATATGGTAGAACACTTTATAAAGTATGTGATTGTCTAATCACTATGCTGTACCCCTGAAACAAATGCAAAATAATATTGAATAAAAACAAAAATAAATAAAAATAAAATGTATCAATGAATAATATTGAGGTGTTGTCAATCTTCTAAATAGTTATGGCATGTTTTTACCTGGCTTTATAGTAGAACTAATAATGCCCACTCTTCCAACTGCATGCTATGTGCTTCATAGTATTTGCTTATTCTTATTTCATTAAAATGCTTATTCTCACAGCCAGCAATTGGGAGAACATAGATTTTCTTCAGTAACCATAACACTGAGGTATAAAAGGTTCATTGCCTGGACTTGCAGTATTTAATATTTTTAAAGAATATTTGTTTTCTTTTAACACAAAAGAATGAATCACTAGAAAAATAATATTATTCATAGTGTAAACTACAGAAACATGACCAGATATTATTGCAACCAGATAACTTCAAACAAGAAGAAGTTTTTTGAGATAGATAATATTTATCCCTAAAGTAGATTTTTGTTCCCCAACATATTTAAAAATAACTCCAAAGCCAATTTTAAGTAACAATCTAAGCTAACTTGGCTGTTCAAAACTTGATACCTATTTTATTACAATGTAGCCTTGGCTATTAGAGACATTTGAGATTATAAATATTCTTTACCACAATCTCTCAATATGAAGCTATAATAAAATTAAGCAATAGTAAAAGTTATATGCAATGTACAAACATCTAACACATTTTACTCACTTTTTTTTACCATTACATTCCCAGATAGACCCAGTTAGTCATGTATCAAATGTATCAATTGTGTAAGCAAATGATTTAAAGCCAGATTTTTAAAAATTATTTTTCACTATACATCACCTTTTTGAAGGATGAGTGTTTAACACATATTGTTTTATCACTACATTTGTAAAATATAATTTACACTGACTTTTATTTCTGTGATTACAGTGCTCAGTTCCTGAACTTTTATGTCACAGATTTTTCAATTCTTAAATATTTTTCATGCCCAGTTTACTAGCACAGCAATTTTCAACCCATGTGCCCCTAGCAGGCTGGTGTACCACAACAACCCTTAAACAGTGAAGTAACTATTTCTAACCATTTAGTTATGGGCACTGACTTCTTTTCCCTTGGATTGTCGAACAAAGAAATGACAACAACCAACACAACAGCCATTCAGTGTGAATAAATCAAAATCGTACCTAATTTTGGTTAAATCAGTGACAAAAATGTTGTTTGATATGTCATAGATTTTTAATAATTAGTTTATGTTCCATGAGATGAAAATAGTTGAACATCACTCTACTAGTGAATGTCTATATTGATTTTAAGAAGGTGAACTGAATAATTTCTGAATCCCTACAGACATACATATATTTTTCTGTCTTTCTGAAACAAATGACAATATAATTAAATATACATTCTTGGCCCCTCTATAATCCTTTCAAAAATAGCGTAAATACTATTCAATTATCTTCTAACCTTTCGCATTATTGAATTTGTATAAGAAATTTAATTTTTGTTCTATAACTAGACAGTATTTTCAGATAATTTCCATTATCTGGAAAGTTTGTAGTGATACACACACACACACACACACACACACACACACGAATATTGATTTGAACTATTTTCTTTCTTCTTTGATGAGTAGAGATACATTCTTATTCATATTTTTATAATAGACAGGTTTTGTGGTGATTCTTGGTCTTGTCCACTAAGGCATTTTTTGAACTAAAGATGAAAGGGATTACTTGTAACCCAACTTATTGTATCTAATAGGTGTTCATCTCATGTTGTTCTCCTCAGCTAAAGTAGAATCTTTTTTTTTTTTCTACCACACTCACTATTTTAACTGATAAAATGCAGTACATTTTCATTCTTCAGCATGTAAAGTCTCTATAATGGACTTACCCAAACTGTTTGATAAATGAAGTTTATAAATCACTTACTCCATTCACACACACCTACTAACATTCTTTCATTTCTTACCTCATTTATTTTGTGATGGAGAATAGAAAAAAAAAAGAAAAAAACATGTGCTACATGGAAGAGTGACAGGAGAGATACCTAGTATATTAGTTATCTTCTACTGTGTAAAAGTCACCCCAAAGAGACTTAAACAATAACTAACATTTATCTTACACAATTTCTATGGGTCAGGAATTTGATAGAGGCTTAGTTGGCTGGTTGTTATTCAGGTTCATAAGTTTGTAGTCAAGATGTTAGCTAGGGATACTGGTCTTTCAAGGCCTAATAGATCTGAAGGATCCAGTTCCAGGCTGGTTCGCTAACATGACTGACAAGTCACTCACATTACCCAATATTGCCTATTAGCTGGAGACCTCAGTTCTTCGACGTATGGATTCATCCATAAAAGCTGCTAAAGTGTCCAAATTATGTCTTGGTGCCCCAATTAATGACTGATCCAAGAGAGAACAAGATGGAGGTAGCAATGCAATTAAAACCTAAACCAGGAAGAAACACATGATAATTTCCACAATTTCTTAAGCTGTACGTTGGTGAACCTTATACTCACTATGAGAGGAGACTGTACTTGAATGTGAATACTAGTCAAAAAGGCTCATTAAGGGCCATCTTTAGGATTGGTATCACACCTAGGATCCTCATAAACAGCACACACAGTGAAAATTAAACTTTAGTTTTTGTGCTTGGACCAGACTTTGTGTTGCTAAGCCACAGAGCAGAGTGGCTGAAGAGTAAATCTCTTTGACTGACATTTTCAGGTATTTAACTTTATCTTTTTTATGTGGGAATGCTGTTACACCATTGCTCTTGGATTTATTGAATATTTGCACATGACTTCTTAAACGGTTTGTGTTTGGTGAATATTTGGTCCTAATTCTTTTTTTTTTTTAAATATTTTATTTCATTATTTTTAGAAAGAGGGGAAGGGAGAGAGGCAGAGAGGGAGAGAGACATCAATGTATGGTTGCGTTTCACCTGCCTCCAGCCACAGACCTGACTGGAGACCTGGTTTGCAACCTGGTTATGTGCCCTGGCTGGGGAATCGAACCTGCGACCTTTGGGTTCGCAGGCCGGCGCCTTATCCGCTGCGCTACCAGCCAAGGCTGGTCCTAATTCTAATAACGCAAAGTTTAAATGCCAATGTTGTGAATTATCAGTCTTTGTCTTTCTTTGTGCTTAGCTTTGTATAAATTGATCTAATGATTAATAGTCACATGGACTTCTTTATTTTCCAAATGTCTACCCTTGGTAACCGGTTATTTTTAACTTACATCTAAAAATAATGTCAGGAGCCTTAATGTTATTAGAACTGATAAAATTATGAATACAGTTATGTACATGGAAATAAATTAGTAAATTTATAATCAGTATGCTTTTTAAAAATTATTACATATTTTTATATCAATTGTACAAAATAAATACAAACCAAGAACATTATCATAAAAGAAATGTAAACTCCAGATGAAAGGACAAAATATCTATAGCAAATGAAAGTTAAAGGACAGGATGTGCTTAAAGATAGATTCATTAAGACTGTTAAATATTTACATTGAATATTAAGAAAAACATGCAGAAAAATATATTTAAATTTGTTATTTATTTTTTAATGTTATAGTGTATTAAGAAAATGTACCTAAAAGATAGAATGCATGTCATATTTATAAGTATTTTAAGTAAAGTTCAAGGACTACACTTACATGTTTATATATAATCAGTTTTCTTACTGGTTTTGATGATATAATGTTTGGTAACAGAATTTTTAGTACAACATGAATAATTGAGTTTTTTCTTTTTCAGGACTGAAATACTATTTTTCTTCCCTAGTGTGATATTGAAGCTTTAAAGTCTTGTCATTGATGTGATGTTTCATCTGCAGTGATCTGCTACTGAATAATAAAATAGTAGTTGCTGACAAAAAAGAATTGAAAAAAATGTTTGTTTTGCTGATTTATGTAGGGCTTGCATTTATATATAATCTTGTTTAAATCCATATTATTCAATGGAAGACTCTGAAAAGAATTTTTTCAGATATTTTACTATAAACCTTACTTCCTATATTTTAGCCACTAAAAAAGCTTTACTCCAATACATCATCTCTTGTAAATGATATGAGTGATATTAAAAAGAATCAGGAGAAAACTTGATTATAGTTACTAACTGAAGAAAAGTCTTAGATACTGTACTTAATATTTGATTATAGAGATTTGGTGACAGGAAATACCATAAATTGCTTTTAATTTCAACCAAATTCCTCAGAAAACTGAATCTATATGTGTCCAAGATGATTTATAGTCTTTGTCTCATTAGTTTTTCTGTCTTAATGAACTTCAGTGTTTAAATTTTTAAACATAATATAAGCATTTGGTAATATATTAGAGCAGAATGTTTGTTTAAAAACAAGTTTATTAAAACGTATTAACCCAATCATGGTGTTATGGTGGCACTTTTAAATAGACAAGTAGCTTTGGTGCTACTTATCATGTTAGGGAGTGGACAGGGGAAGTAGAGGGAGGGAGCAGCAGTAGGGTGTGAAACATCATTTGTGATAAACACAGGAGCCTTAGACACTGGGGCCTTGAGAGGGTTGGAGCATCCAGATACAGACTGTTTTCCTCATTCATGATGGCTGCTGGCAAGGTAGCCGTCTGCTGTTCTCTGAGGTTCTAGAGGGGTCATGTCCTGAGTTACCTCACACTCCACCTCAGCACTGCTCTTCTTCCTCATAATCTTCACATTAGTTCTTCTGGACAGAGAGTTCCCGGGTGGAGAGAGTACTGGAACATTGCATCCCTGTATCATAAATACAATATAGGCTATACGCCAAGAGAAGGAGAAGGAGGCAGAAGTCGAGAATGCCATGGAAAACATGACTTGTCTTACCCAACCAGACAGTTTCCAAGATTTGACAGAGAAATCAGGTTTCTGCCTGTGTGGGGTGTGGAAGTCTCTTTCTGCCTGACATAATGGAGACAAAGGAATGGGATTTGAGACTGGAACAGAGAGTCTGTTAGCTGATTCTCCCAAAGTAGGGTAGAATGGAATCCCTCAAACATGATTGTCTTGATATGAAATTGTTGTATCCAATTCAATCATCTAGTTCTGACAACAAGTTACTTCAACCAAACCACTGAGTATGATTTCAGGCAGTGGTGATGCAGATGGACTTCTAAAGTGAGGGCTATAATGTAGAAACAAACAAGAAAACAGGAGTAAAAACTGAAAGAAGTCAAAGGTTAATGAACACAGCAAATCATAAACCAGTTTCTGTATCTGCAGGAGTATCAGATGAGAAGACTTCCAAATGCAAGGCTTTTGCTGGAATTAAATTAAGTAGTGACAATCTGATAGATCCTCTTTAACTGTCTATAGTTCAAATGTCTCTAGTGATAACATCAGATGCTAAGGTAAATTCTGTGTGGTTGGCAGTGCACCAGAAGTTCTCAATAATTCCAAGTCAGAGGATAAAAAAAATGAAATATTAATTTGGAAGAAAAATTCATGACCCAGTCTAGCTTACAGGTGAGAAATAAAATTTTACAGATAATTCCCTGAATTAAAGTCTAATTTCCACATTGTATATAATTGAGTTTATTGAAACATAATTTTTCTTCTAAAATGTCCCTCATTTTTATCAAAGAGCCAAATCAATACCAATTCATTTACTGCATTAAGTCCCGTTTTAATTTGGCCTATTCACATAAACACAACAGGAATAACAATTGATCATATAAGCTCTTTTAAATCTACTTTGCCAGAATATTACAAGGAATGTTTAGATTGAGCTTTAATTAGCCCACTAGGAAAACAAGCCACACAATTGCCACCAGGCTTTGCCTGTAGTTCCTAAAGATTTGGGTGAATTTCTCAAGTTCTCAAGGTCCCCAAAATATCTTGAGATTCTTTTCTTGCCGTAATGCAATTGAAAAAGGAATTTGCTTTCCTATCATAATGTTTTAAGATAATTAAAATTGCAAATGAAAGTATATCTAAACTTTGCAGAATCTTGGAGATTTTTATATAATCTCTAGAACATACATATAAAGTAGATTATATGTATTATTCCTTTATTTGACAAAAATTCCCGTGGACCTTAAGCATATTAAATAGGCCTACTATTTTAAAAACTTCTCTTTAATAAAAAGGAAAGAACAAATGTTTGATGTATTCCAGGGATATATTGGAATAACCCAAAGTCATTTCTTAGTTAAAAAGTCTCTTAAAATTAAAACTTTGGGAAAAGTTTCAAAAAACTTAACTAAAAGAGCATAACATAAACTTTCTGTAAAAAACAAAATTTTATGTTAATAACTTTTAAAAACATTAATTAAATTAAAAACCAGGTTTCACACCAAGTAATTTGTCCAGCCCACAAGATCCTGATTAATTTATGTATTTACTGTTTTAGGCCAATAAAGTATTAGACCCTAGTTATGCCATCCAGAGACAGAAAACATACTACAGGTAATACAGAGGTAAACACATATTACATAAAGACCATATATGTGAAGCCTGAGCACATAGAGAATATACACATAAATTGAATTACTAATTTGAATTAAAAAGTGCAAGATTTTCTTATTTGCATATCTTTTTTGCTTCCTTCCTCTATGCAACCTCTCTGCAACTTTCCTAGTCCTGTTTAGTTTACCCTTAGAATTTTCAGATTTTAGTGACAATTCAAAGAATGTAATTAATATTCTTTTCAGTTGGCAAAATTATGAAATTTTCCCCCGTTGACAAATGCCCACATATTTTTTTTTTAATTCTTGATGGTTACTGCATTTCTTTGGTGTGCTTTAAAGTGAGCCATTTTATTATCTAGGTCTTCGACAACTTTTAAAGAAGCTGAAGAAGAGGTGGCAGAGATATCACCACCCCTAAGCTTTTTCCTTCATAAGGAGAATTCAGAGTGTTTAAAAGACACTTTTTTTTTCCTTTCTGAGTTTTACTGTTTGAGAGGGGAGTGAGAATTTTTCCCTCTTTAAATCATTAATTTATATCCTTTCTGAGTAGAATCCTCATGATGTTATAGCATGAAAGCTTGCACATTAGCGACCTTATCCCATTTACTAGACTTTTAACAAAACAATTTGAGATAGAGTTCAAGTCTTGTTTCAAAACAGAAACTTGAACGATATCTAAAATGAAGACAAAGTTTAAACAGATAAGTACTCTCAAACTAAATCCTCTAAAAGGAGAGACTAGGAGTAGCCTCCTCATTTTCCTCTCTAATTTTTTTTTTTTTATTTTTATTATTGTTGTATTACATCCATCCCCTTTTTGCTCCCCTCTGTCCCCCCACCCACCCACCCATTCCCCCCAAAGTCAATCCCACCTGTTGTCCATGTCCATGGTTCCTCTCTAATTTAAACGTATCCTCTAAATGCCTAGTTTCATTTTGAATGCTTCTTCCTTTTCCTTGCGCAATTGGTCCATCACCTTTAAAACTTCTACAAGGCCCTCAAGGAGCATTGGGTGTGCTTCCCCAATGAGCTAGCCCCCTCATACCGTACTCTACTACCCTTGGACTCCCCCTGCTATTCTCAGGATTCCCCCACCACCACTGTCCTCAGGATTCCTTCTCAGACTCTCCAATTTGGCCTGTGGTCACACACAGTGGACTCGACACGGGTATTTTGGGGAATATTCTGCTAGCTATGCCAATTGTGACCAGGAGCTCCAAACCTGGGATCTGCTTAAGTATTCATGATAGTCTAACAAAAACACCTGGGGGGTCAGCAGATGTGGACATGTTGTGGATATGGTGTTTATTATTCACATTACAGGAGAGTGAACTGATGGTAGTATATCAGCTGAGACAGACCATGTTCTGCCTCCAGCCTTGGTGCTACTTATAGGGTTAGGGAGGGAAGTAAGGGCAGTAAAGGGAAGGAACAGCAGTAGTGTATGAAAGTGCTACAGGTTAGTAAGAAACAGGAGCCATAGACGAAGGTGCTTTGAGAGAGATAGGACATCCAGATACAGTCTGTTTTCCTCATTCCTTAGGCTGTTGGCCAGGTAGACATTTATTCTCTAAGGTTGTAGAGGAGCCATGTCCTGAGTTTCCCCACAGGAGGGTACCAAGGTTGAAAAATGCCCTCTCTTCTGCATGCCAGCTAGATGTGGGTGTGCAGACGCTGCCAATGTGGAAAGAAACCTGGGGCTCACCCCAGGTTTAACACTCTAGAACTAAAACCCACAGAATCAGCACTCATCATGTACACACACCACACACTCTGTGTTCCCTGCCCACAACCAGCTTCTGGCCCTTCAGGGGTGAAAACATTTTGGCTGACTGTGGCAGAGGCATTGAGAACAAAGTGTGGCCACTTTTCTTCTCTTGATAGTAGCTGTGAAAAAGATCCTGGCTGAAGAAATGGGTGGTGACTGAAGCTGGGGCAGAGGCTGCTCAGCCAACAACCTCAGAGTAGGTCCTGGATCTAAGTTAAGCTTAATGCTTTGGGGCCCACACAGTTTGCTACAGCCCTGGTAGCTGCTAGATGCAGATTGCCACATGCTCCCAGGTGAGAGAGAATGAACAAACCAGTGCAGGTCATGGAGCGAGAGTTTCTCTTCTCTGTTCCCCTGGATTATATTGGGGTACCAGGTAATGTTTCAAAATAAGCAATCACTGCCCAAGCTTGTTTAGGCTTTTCATGGGTCCACCCTAGTTAGGCTGACAGGCCTCAATAATCAAACACCTCCACCTGCTCTTCTCAACAAATCGGTACTGGAGAGAAGACAGCGCTTTGAGGGAGCTTTCCCGCACTTCCTGGATTAAGTGTCCTCGATGACCATCCCATGGAGTGTGTGAATGAGCCTGTAAATGCTACAGCTTTCTGGCTAAGCAAGAAGACTTATTTATGCTCCCCAGTTTATTAAACTCAGTGTCTAATTCCCTTTGCTTCCTTTATTAATAATTAGCTTACTATCTACAGTAACAAATGTGTGGGGAGTATAACACTAATTATCACATACTTTAATTTATTTAAGGGTGCCTGAGAGGCCATCACTGAGAGAGCAGAGTTCTAAGGTCTAAGCTAGCTTCATTAGGAATATGGCCCCTTTGACAGCTCAATATATGCTAAATTGATCAGTATATTTTTCTTTAAAAGTATTTTAAGAATAAAATACATTAGATGTTAGAAAACTATTAGAAATGTTCTGAAATTAACTTTAAACTACAGAATATAAATTTATTCACATGAAATTAAATAAATATTAAGAATGTCAATGATGAAATACATGTGCCATGTAAAATGTATTGAAAAAGCTACCATGTACCGATAACTGAAAAGCTAACTATTTCTTCAAAACAAATTACTTCATTAAAATATGTCATCTTTCTTTTCTAAGGATTTTTATTTGGGGCTTCATAAAGAAGTGCATCAAAGGTTCAGTGATTATCGGGACTAACTTACTAAAATGAGCAAACATTCGTTTGGACAGTTTCTTTCCCACTTCCCAGTTTCTGCACTTGGTTTACCACATTATTCTTCTTTGATTTTTTAATTGAATATGTATTGAGCCATTTTAATGCATAATTTTGTATTCATAAATTCTTATTTTCTCTGTTCTCTTCCTAGATGCTTCTCTGAACAATATGCCATTTTATATATAAAATGTAGATAAAACATAAATTATTATATTTAAATTTTATGTCAATAATTCAGGTGGGAAGTGTAGATAAATATATAAATTTTATTTTTAGTAATATTAGGGAACAGAGGTTACAGTATCTTGGGATAATACTATTAAAATCAATAATCTGTATCCTCTATTACCATTTGCTTTTGTTTTTAATATGTTTAATACAAGTTTGATGATTTCCCTACAGAAATAAAATTGTGTGGGTACTGTAACTATGCAACTTACTCTTCATATTAGGTATTCTTGTATCAATGGATTTGTGTAATACCAGCTGTTATTTTATTAAAATGGCTTTAACATTTATGAAAGATAGCAAAATGCTGAAGGCAGTGAAAAACGGAGCCATCTAATTACACACAGCACAGGTATAGCTGAGGTATTAAAAATAAGAGTATTTGACTTCAATTTTATAACATTTTAAAATGTATATTGTGATATGGAAAAGTGAGAATTGTTTTCACAAAGGTAAATTTATACTCTCCAGCACAATTCTCTTTGTCTTTATACAGCATTCTAAAATTGCAGTGTGATTTTGTAATCCTGCAAAAGGTGCATGCAACCTTTTTGTCTGCAGATTGGAAGGAGGTGGGGACAGAATTGAGGCAGCTGGTGGTATAGTTCAGTCAGATCATTTTTAAAGCACAATTTTATTGAGGTGTAACTAAAATACAAATAAGCCACACATATTTAATGTGTACAATTTGATGTGTTTGGACATATGCCTACACCCATGAAATCATCACCACAATCAATATAATAGACATATGTATCCATTACTTCCAAAAATTTCCTCATACCTGGATTTTGGGGGTTTTTCTTTGTTTCTTTGTGGTATAGACACTCAATATGAAATCTACCCTCTTAACCAATGTTTAAAAGCACAATACAGTATTGTTAACCATAACAATGTTGTGCAGTAGGCCTCTAAAACCTATTCATTTTGCATAACTGAAACTTTATCTTATTGAATAATAACTCCCCATTTACCCCTCCCTTTAGCCTGTAACAATCACTTTTCTATTCCCTGCTTCTATGAATCTTAGAGACCTTATCTAATGTGGAATATGGTTACTTGTCATTCTGTGAGCAGCTTATTTCACTTAGCATAATGCCCTCCAGGTTCATTTCATCTATATTGTTGAAAATAACAGAATCTTCTTTACTTAAGGCTGAATAATATTCCATTGTATGTATATATCATGTTCTTTATCCTAGCATTTGTTGAGGGCCATTTGGGTTGTTCCCATATTTTGGCTATTGTGAATAATTCTGTAATAAATATGGAAGTGAGATATCTCTCTGAAATCCCAATTTCAATTCTTCTGGATATATACCCAGTAGGGGGATTACTCATACAAATAATGAGTTAATATTCAAAATAAGTAAATTCCTATAACTTAATAGTGAAGAAAGCATACACACACACACACACACACACACACAAATAACCAATAAAAGAATGGGCAAAAGACTCTAATAGACATTTCTCTAAAGAAGACATACAAATATTCAACAAGTATATTAAAAGATTCCCAGCATCAGTAATTAGTAGGGAAATGCCAATCAACACCACAATGACTGGAAGGAGACGATTTTGAGAGGTGAACACACCACTCATGCACAGATGATATATTACAGAACTGTACATTTGAGCCCTGGCTGGTGGCACAGTGGATAAGGACCCAGCCTTCAAACCCAAAGGTCACTAGTTTGATTCCCCAGCCGGGGTGCATAACCAGGTTGCAAGCTAGGTCTCCAATCAGATCCGTAGCTGGAGATAGTTGAAAGGCAACCATATATTGATGTCTCTCTCCCACTCTGCCTCTATCCCTTCCCCACTCTCTAAAAATAATAAATAAAATCTTTAAAAAATTCTTTAAAAAAACTGTACACTTGAAACCTATATAATTTGATTAACTGATATCACCACATTAAATTTAAAAAAAAATTAAACTGCAATGAGATATCACCTCATGCCTGTTAAAAGGAGTATTATAAGATAACAAAAACAAAAACAAATGATAACATCTTGGTGATGAAGTAAAGAAATTAAAATTTTTGTTCACTGTTGATAGGAATATAAAATGGTGCATCTGCTATGGAAAACACTATACAACTTTCTCAAGAAATTAAAGATAGGATTATTGTAAGATTTAGCTATCCAATTTCATGGTATATGTCAAAAAGAGTGCTTAATATTTTACCTTTACAACAAATTGGCTCTTCAATCTAAAGTTAAAAATAACTGCTTAATTCCACATCTGATGTACTCAATAACAAATAAATATATTATATATATATATATATATATATATATATATATATATCAATTTTAAATTCCTTAAATTAAGGAATTGTTATCGTATTAATCAACTAAAAAAAGAAATAATTTTTACATATAGGATCTTTATTTTACATAGAATGTGAAGACAAATAAACTTCCCCTCTGAAAGACAATTTAAAAAAAAAAATACTAAAACTCATTATATATGCAACTAAGAAAAAAACCATAGTAACAATACTGGTAATTATTTTACAAAGCCATTACTGTAAAAAATAACAAGCAAACAAAAAAGCATGGCATGTTATATCCCAGACTAAAAATAAGCCATTGACATATTATTCCTCCAACAGAAAAAAATCAGCCTGAATTTATTTTTGTGTTGACAATTGCAAGCAATATAATTGTTTTTGAAATTGGATAATTGCAGGTTCAGTGAGCCTTGCTTGCTCTGAAATGATGGGCAGGTGGCTAATTGTTGTTAAAATTATTTTCACACACAATAAAATGTATGCATTTAAAATTGAGGTTGTTAAAAAGGAAAGTCATTCATGTTAGATTCTGCCTTTAGACATTGAACACAGGTTGATACATTCATATCAATCATGCCATAACTATTCAATCTTGTTAAACATATTCTTTTGCCAGAGAATTTTCAAAATTAAAATGTGGTCTCAGAGAAGTTGAGGGGGAAAAGAAGCAGAGGAAAGTATTTTATTAAGTAAGGAAGCATATACAGATTTCCTATAATAAAGCAAATCAATTTGTTAATTCAGACAAAATATCATATAATCAGCAAGTACAAGTCTGGCTCATATTTCCAAAATTAACTTTAAGAAAGAGAGTAAACTGGGATCCTTTATAAGAAAAGAGATTGTCAATTATAGCAGCGTTATACTACAAAATTAAAGCAGAAAAATACTTCTGAAGATTATAAAATATATAGCTCAAAAGTCTGTTTTGAATAAAGCAAAACAAAAGATGTCTCTTGACCAACATACCTTTCTTAAACAATAAAACTAAGGTTTATGTTTTGATAATATTTTGGTAAAAAAAGTGAAGATCTGTATTGTTTTCTTAAATAATACCTGTAAGAAGTCTATTAAATACTGTTTTTAAATTATTGACATTACTTAGTTTATAATGCAAAAGAATGTAGATGATGTTCATTTTTTATTAGCAGAAGTACATTTGAAAATTAAGAATACAGTACTACAGCTAAGTTGCCATTTTTTTGGCTATGACATTCTTACAATGAAAATTTTGTGTCCCCTCGTAATACAAGAATGGTAGTGAATATCAAATTGCTATGTTGTACACCTGAAACCAGTATAATGTTTTTTGTATATTTTATCTATATATAAGAAAAGGATGATGTGAACAATATGCATATTCCCTAATCCATATATTTTAATATTTTCACTAACATACTAATTTTTCATCAGTATATGTCAATAATTATTTATAAATATCTATTCATTGTCAGAAATACAAGGAAATTTCATGAAGAAAGAAAAATATTCCGCAAAATTCATTTTTACAACTTTTTTGACTGCTTATGTTTTCTTCTAAGAATTTTATGGTTTCAAGTCTTACACTTAAGTCTTTAATCCATTTCAAATTTACTCTTGGTTATGAAATAATCAAGACACATTTTTTGCATGTTTCTGTCCAATTTTCCTAATACAATTTATACTATGTATTTTATGATAAAATTTTCTAATAAATTAATATAGTTTTCCAAATGTTTTTATTACTTTGAATGCTTGTATTTTGTATAGCTTCATGAATAATTAACCAGTATGGAAATCTTTTGTTTTATTCTGCAGACAATGCCAGGTGAGAAAATATGATGCTCATTATTGTTTTCTACCTCTTATGATTCTATTCTGTCTCATCTGTTTGACAATTTTCTATTTATAAAGTTGGCTTCTTTTAGCCTTTGCATGTTAAGGCAACAGAAAATTAATTTGCAATACCTGGACTTGTCCCAAAATTCTAATAAGTTAAGGTTTATCTCATGGCCATGGTATAAAAATAAAGCAACCTGAGAGTGTTCTCAGGAAAGTAAGTATACTAACTATGACAATGTTTATTGATTACAGAAATATATTTCATTCTCCAGGGAGTTTGGTACCATTTCTGTTTGCATGTCCATGCAACAAAAATTATTTGAAAAGTAGTTGTTACCAAGAGCTCTTGAGTTCCAAGTCTCCAATTTAAAAACTGGTTTTTAAATTGCTAAAATAACATAACCATTCTATAGAAATCAGTTGGCTTAATTACTTAATGAAGGCTAGGAAATTGACCCATTTAATATGGACATTAGTTTGTACTTTCAGATAGAAATTTTAAGCATTATGTTTCTCAGAAATCAAGTCACAAGTCATTGTTTAATTCACCTTGTTCTGTAATGGTTCATATAATTATTTGTCAAAAGAGAAGGTATTTTCAAGTTTTCATAACCTTTTATAAAGATTTTATTTATTATTTTTAGAGAGAAAGGAAGGGAGAGAGGCAAGGAGGGAGAGAGACATCAATGTATGGTTGTTTTTTACCTGCCTCCAGCTATGCACCTGGCTGGAGACCTGGCTTGCAACTTCATTATGTGCCCTGACTGGGAGTCAAACCAATGACCTTTGGGTTCACAGGCTGGCACCAATCCACTAAGCCACCAGCCAAGGCCTCATAACATATTTTTAACAAATCTAAAACTCATTCTAATGTTCCATACAAGAATCTGAAGTGTACTAACTACATCACAAGCTAAAAGAAGAGTGTTAATGGACTCTCAAAATAATTGTGAATAAAATGAACCTCAAGACCTCCTCTGGAAAGGCAGTGAGGAAGGATATTCTGACAAGGTAGCAAAGAAGTCTGGGTCTTCTAGTTCTCTAACAAAAAACTGGTCAATTCTAATATCACAGTTTTTGGAATTTAGCTCAAATTTTTGGTGAAAGTATCTGATCTACAAAATCCAAACCGTTAGTTCTTCTAGAATGAAAAAATGGCCCCAGTTGGCAATGACCAAGTAGGCAAGATCACCTGGCAAAAGCAATTTCTCTAAAACTAATACAGATGAGGAGGAAACTAAACATTTTGCTCTTTCCAACCTATACATTTTTTTCTTCATATAATATGCTTCAAATATCACAAGTAAAAATGATAAACATGCACTATTTTCTCAAGAGACATCGTGAATCCCATTCAGTTCATTACAATAGAAATGGATGGAAGGAAATTTCATGACTCCTATTTAACTGGAAGGTTCAGTCACTAATATTTCATTTAATTATTCACCTGGTTAGATTTAAGTCCATCATTTTCAACTTGTTTTCTGTGTTTCTCCATGTTTACTTATGTTCATCAGTCTCTCTTTCCTTGCTCTCTTTTGGAATAACTAAACTTTTAAAACACAATTCAATACAATTCAATTTCTACTCATTTTTACCCCTTTGCATTATTTCATTTTATTTTTATATTTTAGTAGTTTCTTTTTTTTAATGAGGATTTAAAAAAAAACTTTTATTTATTATTTTTAGAGAGAGAGGTAGGGACAGAGGCAGAGAGAGAGAGAGAGAGAGAGAGAGAGAGAGAGAGAGAGAAAGATCAATGTATGGTTGCCTTTCACCTGTCTCCAGCTATGGACCTGGCTGGACACCTGACTTGCAACATGGTTATGTGCCCTGGCTGGGGAATCGAACCAGCCACCTTTGGGTTATCAGGTTGGCTCCTTATCCACTGTGCCACCAGCCAGGGTGTCTCATAATTTCTTTAGAGTAGCATTTTTTCACCTTGGCATGAGTTGTGACAAAGAAAGTGTGTCCAGACATTGCCAAATGTCACCTGTGGCTGACATCACAACTCTAGTAACTATGATGTACATCGTTAGCTATTCATAGTGTATTTAGGATTAAGATTACAGACATGATGTTTCTCACTTCCATTTTCCTTTCTTTTAGAGTTTCAAACTTTAAAAAGATGATATAATTCCACAACATAGTATAATTGTGCTTAATTTCCAAAATCAAAAGTTATATGTTTTATTTACATTCCCCAAATACATCATTTTGGTTTTGAATGATCAAATGTCTTTACAAAAGAATAAGAGGAATTAAACAGGGTATTTAGCCAACTATTTTCAATTTTGGGTGCACTTCATTTCTTTCTGATCTGAATTACCATTTTGGTTTCATTTTCTTTCAGCATGAAGAACTTCCCTCAACATTTCCACTAGTGCAAATTTGCTGGAGAGAAATTGTTTTAGATTTGATTATTGGAAAATGTCTATTCTACTGTATTCTGAGAAATATACTTTTTAATACAGAATTCTGGCCTGACAATTTTTTTTCTTTCAATGTTTTCAATATTTTTTCATTACTTTCTGTCATTCATTGTGTCTGATTAGTATTCTGCATTCATTTTATAATTATTGTTCTGCATGAGGTGTGTCCTTTATTTTACTGACTGCTTAAAAAATATCTATTGGTATTTGGATTTCAGCCAAATGTGTCCAAGATAGCATTGTCTTTCTATTAAACTTGCTTGCTGAATGAACACCTTAAATATCAATTGAATTTTTTTTCTCTTAATGTCTCGAAGACTTCCCCTTACATGCCCCATTATTAGGTCCCAGGTTAGTTTATACACAAATTATGGTTACTTTTCTCTGTTTCTCTCCTTTCATAGAAATTATCCCTCATTTTCTATCATTTATGATTGTCCTAAACCATGTCCTAGTAATCTTCAAAACATCAAGACCATACATTTGCTATCAGAGATTTAACTGCCAGGCATGGGCAAACTGGGGCTTGTTCTTGGGCTAGGAACCATGAAAACAGGAAACTCATTAGGTACCAGCACTTCTAGGTGCCATTTCCTGCCCAGTTTCTTCCTTTGTTTACTTGCCAAAGCCTTCATAGAGTCCCCCACACCCTCCATGTAGCTATTTCTCTGGAGGTTTTGTCTGGTAGAACCAAAGTTGGGGC
The DNA here is from genome assembly GCA_004026585.1 of Noctilio leporinus. Taxonomy (NCBI): domain Eukaryota; kingdom Metazoa; phylum Chordata; class Mammalia; order Chiroptera; family Noctilionidae; genus Noctilio; species Noctilio leporinus. Next base: position 458,298 of record PVIW01000515.1, read on the forward strand.
TATCATGACTTCTTTTTAAATAAGGACAATATAATTATTTGTCAAAATTATTATTCACCCCCTAGGATTAATATTCAGGAAGTTTGTCTTGTGGTGAATGTCTGTATGGTAGATTTAAGAGGAAAGGGAAAAAATAAAAGAGCAAAAAATGAGAGACTTCATGGGAAGAAAAACAAGATGTTAAATCATTAAGATATATGTGTGGTACATATTATAAAGATGTGTATATATCATATACATATTATATGGTGTTAAATCAGTAAAAAAAAATCTAAGGCATGTAAGCCTAAACAAAATCAATAAAAATGATTTGGTTGAGTAAAATAAAAAATTATAGTCATTCACATGACTTACTTATAATGTATGCATGATTCCCAAATAACACTCTAAAGAATACATATAGTATAATAGTTCAAAGCAATCTGTTATAAACCCTTATTTTTAAAATACTAAACTATACAGAATAGATAAGGAATTAGAGTTTTCATAAAAATGCTGACAACTCAGATTTTAAAGGAGAAAAAGATAGAATTTAATATCCCCTACCAAAACAAAACAAAACAAAACAAACAAACAAACAAAAAAAACCTCACTCAAAATCTATATAACCAGTTGGAATTAATGAATAATGGGTGCTTGGTCCCAAATAATAAGCTGCCATTTACTTTGTGGGTTTCTTCCCTGTTTTGTCATTTGTGTTCAGAGGATTTAAGATTAAGAGATGTCAGTTACTAGATAGAAGGTCAAGATGCCCATTCTTCTCTATCACCAGCTCTTAAAGGTTGGTGGCATGGCTTTCAGTTACACAGATCCTACAGAAAATGCCAGTGCAAGGCAGAACTTGGGTGCAAAAAATTTAGTGAAATTATGCCAACATCTGTCATAAACTAAATTTGATCATCATACATATAAAATAATCTATTACCCAGAGTAAGACTTCTTGCTTGTTTAGCTGCTAAGTACATCAACAAAATTTTAATAAAATTTCTAATATCAACACTCAACTCTCAAAATACTAGAGACTTTAGAGAATGAGTTTAACTTTTGCCTTGTTTTTCAGAAAGACTCCTTCATAAAAACTCATTTATATGAATTTAAACCCTATAAGAATTTTCCTTATTATAATGGTTAGTAACTGAAGAAAGCTATTACCTGCTTCATCTTTGGAAGGCTTTTGAAAGTGCTCCTTTATTTAAATGTGTGAAGTAGAAGGCCACATTGCAACTGCTTGTTTTAATTGTCTTTTTTCCACCAGCTGGGACATTTTGTGATGGCTGAGTCTGCCCCACTGTGTTCATATAGTATACTTGTGCTATACTATATGAACACAGGAAACTCACCCAGTACCTGCACTTTCACTTGTCACAGTGAAAGCTCAATTGAGCTCAAGTGAGAGTGGGAGCAAGAGTAGTAGTAAGAGAAAAAGGACGAATTCATGTGTAAGGAGTAGCTGGGAGTGGTATTTGCTTTTCTATAGCAGCAGCTCTCTACCAACATCTGTATTCCATTAGATCTTTCGGTATTTGACCATACTCTTAAATACAATTTTTCATGGCTCTGAGTTTTTAAAAGAACTCATATTTTGATTTCTGAATGAAGGTAAAAGTAAAATAGTAAACGGATTACTCCAATAATGCCAATATTTTTACTGCTAAAGATTTAATTATTGTACCAGATATTCTGATAATTACCTGTGATTTTTATGATAAATTATTTATAATGAAAGAATGTCAAGAAAGGAACCAAGATTAGATCTTTAAGATGGACATGAAAACCTTGGTATGAAAGTTGTTCTGGCCTTGACCAGTATGGCCCAGTTGGTTGGGCATTGTCCTGTAAGGTGAAACATCATCAGTTTCATTGCTGTTCAAATCAGATGGGCACATGCCCAGGTTGCGGGTTCAGTCCCCAGTTGGGGCACATGGGAGAGGCAGCTAACCAATGTTTCTTTTTTACATTAATATTTCTCTTCTTTTTCTCCCTTCCTTTCCCTCTCTCTAAATAAATTAATTAAAAACAAAAAAGCTGTTCTGTGGTAGTTTTTCTAACTCTCAAACATTATTTTTCCTCAGAATTTAGAAAATGGCTAAAACTGTTAAGTTGTACTAACCTATCTACTAGTAAAATTGAATTGGAATGTGGAGTATCACTACAATAATATTTACTTGACACATCCTGGACATTGATAATAAATTTAAAGGAAATTCATATACTTTAATATAACCCTACTACATTTGACATGTTTACTTTTGAGATCATTTTGGTGACTTGTGTACCTTTTAACCTTTCCTAATCAAGACTAGCAAAAAGTAATATAACAGTGTTGTATTGCAATATTTCAAAATTGCATTGAATTAGAGTATTTCAGGTCCTGGCTGGTAGCACAGTGGATAAGGTCCCAGCCTGCAAACCCAAAGGTGGCTGGTTCAATTCCGAGCCAGGGCACATAACCAGGGTGCAAGCCAGGTCTCCAGCCAGGTCCCCAGCTGGAGGCAGGTGAAAGGCAACCATATATGGATGTCTCTCTCCCCCTCTGCCTCTTCCTTTCCCTCTCTCTAAAAATAATAAATAAAACATTTTTAAAAGATCCTTCATTTAAAGAATATTTCATTTTCCTTAATTTTTGTTGTATAATTTTTTATGCAACAAAATTCAAAGATGAGACAGTATAAATAATCTAATGTTTCTTATGCTGATTAAGTTTTGTTTCTATGCAATACTTACCTTGCTGCAATTAAATCTCATGGATGGTAAATAAATGTGTGTTAGAACATTTTAGTATCAATTATAAATCAATGACACCCAAATTTTGTAATATTGACACTTTTTATCTCTCATACCTAATTGCTTACTCAACATAACTAGTTGAATTTTGATATTAATCCTGAGATAACATCTAAAATAAAACTCTTGCTTACAAAAACATATTCCTCCCATAGTTATCCTACTTCATTAACTATCAAAACCTACCTACAATACCTTTGCAGTTCATTTAGGTTCTTCCTCTAAAATGTCTACTATATGATTATGTTTTACCATCTTCATGGCTACTATCTTGATCCCAGCTACCATCACATTTTATTGAGACTTTTCCATTTTACTAATTTCATTTTTTATCCCTCACTAGGCTTTTTTCAACACAGTAACAGAAATGATCCTTTTGAATGTAAGTTGGATCAGGATACTTCTCTGCTCAGAACCCCAGTAGACATTTCATTTCATTGTATTTAACTTCAAGCTTCTCACTATGCCCTGCAGGAGTCTGACTGTGCTCTGTTAGCTGCATGACCTCACCTCTTAGCACTCCTCCTCCTTGCTCCAGTATGCAGTTCCCGCTCCCTCTTCCTACTGTGCCTCCAACACGCCAATTGGTCTTCCTCCAGGCCATGGCATATACTGGTTTCTCCTAGTAGCAGGTCCTTTCTTTGCCTTTGTTGGCCATCATATATAAAATACTTCGGACCTTCTGTCATTCTCTAAGTCTATGATTTTCCTTTATTTTATGAGTGCATCACCTGATGAACTATATATATATATACATATATCTATATACTACATGCTTCTTGCCACTCACAAGGAGAGACATTTTTTTTTAAAGTTCTCTTTTGAACTGCACATTTGTATACCTAACTGCCTATAGTTCATCTCCCCTTCAATGTTTAAACATTAAAAGCTCATCACATTTAAGGTTTAACTATTAACATTTTTTCTTGAACATAATCTACCACAAGGAATTCCATTCTCTGGAAGGAATTTTACTGCCCTCCTAATTACTCCAGCCATAATTTTAGGGTAATCTGTAACATCCTAAATATGTACCAAACTTAACCACTTCTCATCCTCATCACTGACACCACTCTAAGCCTCCTTTGTTGCTAATCTGCACTAGTTGTTAGGACAAGACCACAACTTTCTGCTGCTTCTCTTGTCCTATCCCAGGTAAATCCCCCCATGGTGCCAAAATAATTCTTTTAAAACAGAAGTAAGAACACATGACACCTGAGCTCTCAGACATTTCGATGTATCTGACCTGATACTCTATCAGTCTCCGTATACTCTGCCCAACTGGCCTTCTGCTTCCTTGAGCATGAAAAGCATGTTCCCTTACCAGGACCCTGGTTCTGCAGGGTGTGCATTTTTTCATTGTTTACAGAAGACCATCCTCATCATATCATGTAAAGTGTTTCCTTCCCTCTCCAATCCTTACTCTTGCTGCACAGGTAATCATATAATTAGTAATTTATGTTTCATTTCAGCAACTATAGTATCAGCTTTAGGCTCACATGGTTTGTGCAGTACATGATAAATCTTCAAACATCTGTGAAATGAGGAAAGCAATGAAAAGATGGGTAACTCAAAATACTCAATGTTAGCTAAAAACAAAAACCAAACAGCTAAAACACTTTAGAAATAGTATATATTTACCAGAAAATAACACATCTATTCTCAGCGAGATACGTGTATTTCAGAAATGATGCCTGAATAGTGGTAGTGCTAAGAAAAGTATTATTGGAAGATAACTGAACATGTTTTCTACTTATTCTAACAATAACCTTTCATTTTTAAATATCTCATTCTCAAATTTCTAATTAAAGAATATTTTTCGTACAGATCACTACTTATTTAAATGTAATTATACTAGGTAGATGAACAAGCCATATTTTAATCAAGGTGTGACAGTGAGGAATTAGGTAAAATATAATGATTCAGAAAAGAAGTTAATCTGTATATTGGAAAATCTCCCCTCTACAACTCATGCAAGGCTGGTGTTTGAAAGATAATATGATTAACTGTGGTTTATTGAGCACTTTACAGAGAATGTAAGGAGCAAAGCAGTGCATTAAATTGTAAGACAAAATATAGAAACTAGTTTAAGCAAAGTCACTAATTAGTTTTGTGACCTATGGCAAGTCACTTAACCTCACTGTAACTCAGTTTTCTTCTGTATAAATTAAAAGCATTTGATTCAATTATCTTTAAAATTTATTTCATGTCTGAGATTCTACAAGTATTTGGAAGAATAAAAAAGAGGTTGGTGGGAACTCAAAGTGTTACATACTATACCTGTCTATTAAAAGCAAAAATACAAATTTACCGAATTGGTTCAGTTAACTTTAAATCCTAGTCAAACTAAACATCTGAATAAATTGATTTTAAAAGTTTGAACAAACTGAAAAGACATGGTGACTAGCCACCAACTAGGTTATATGATCATTAGTGCAACTTTAATTTGGATGATATGATGGTAAATACTACTAGTAATGATAAAATACAAATTTTATCCCTAGTAAATGATTTCTTTATGAAATACTTAAGAAATCATATCCTTAGATAATTCTCCTTAAGTATTAAATTTATGAATATAACTGATAGTCTTTCCTCCATCTCATATTATGTAATATTGAATAATCTTGAAAAAATAAATTAGAAATTACTTTTTCTGTATTCTCTTCCAGGTCTAGTATAATCCCTTCTTTGTCAAATTTTCCTGCTTTTGTTCATCATATCACCTACCTAATAAAATCAACATCTTATTAGTTTTACTTTTAATATCACTCTGAGTATACTTTTGTTGCATCAAGCTACTGAATATATCTTAAAGATAAAAAATAAATGATATAGCAGAATTTTAAGAAAAATATTAGTATAAATAGTGTTATTATTCAAGATAAAAGCAAATGAAGTGTTTTTTATTCTGCAGACTATTTTCTAGAACTTAACAGTCTAGAACTAAATTGTTAAGTAGCTACTAGCCATATGCAACTGGAGATTGATCTCTTGAAACGTGGCTAGTTTGAACTAAAGAGGCCTTGTAAGTGCAAAATGTTCTTTACACTTCAAAACTTAGTCGCCTCTCATAATATAAATATCTCATTAACTTTTATATTGAATATATATTGAAATCAACCACTTTGCATAAAATGGGTTAAAATAAAAGGTATTAAATTTTACTTTTCTAATGCAGCTAGTAGAAAATCATTATGTGAATCACATTTTATTTTTATTGCTAAGCATTGATGTAAAATATTGAATAGTATTTCCTTATTATACTCATTTGAATATAGATAGCACTAAAGGTCATCAGAACAGCTAGTAATTTTTGTTTTTCAGCTGAATTGAATTATTTATTGGTAGCCTTCTAGGACACTTAATACATAAAAAGTTTTAAAAGCATTCACTGTTGTATACTTCTTGATATACATGTGTCCCAAGTGTATTTTTTCACAATACAGAATGGATTAACACAACTAAGAAAGATTTTCTTTAAAATATTTGTACATATTAATTTAAAAAATTTTTAATTTTCAGGGAATGCATATAATGCACCTTTTCATGTAGGTTTCTACCACTTAGAATTTTAATAAGTTATGGTCTACTAACATGAAATACTATATAATATTTAAGAAAAATGAAATGCCTGCATGACATAATTCAAAACAATAAAGAAGTAATATTTAATAACATATATTCAATTTTATATATAAATTGCTTCAAATTACGAGTACTGAAGATAAAGGAAATGTTTAATTTTGTATTTCTTTTAGTACTTTCCATTACTCATCAGCTTAGCAGATATCCCTTAATAGTTGAAAGTTATATAAAGCATGAATTTTACTGAATTAAAACCATTATTTCATGAAAAAAAACATACTTTTATAATATATGTGTGTGCATACACTCTATTTCTTCTTGAAACCTAAAAAAGTGTTTGAAAAATAGATATCCACATGTCAAAAACATAAAGAGTAATATTCATTTGAATGTTTTTAATGAAATAAATATGTGACAATAAAAATAATTTTTTGCCAAAAATGGGACTTCAAATTTTTCTCTGAAGAAAATAGATATATGATTACAATTAAATGGATATTTTAAAAGTGAGGTAATTTGGGTTTCAGATTTAATATAGATTCTTTTTTATTTTACAAGCATGATGCTTGGTCAGGTTTAATTTCATATTGACATGAGTTTGCAGATGTGTGCTAAGATAGAGGGTTGGTTATGGGTTTTTCAAAAGATTTTATTCATTATTTTTAGAGAGAATGGCAGGGAGGGAGGAAGAAAGGGAGAGGAACATCAATGTATATGTGTGGTTGCCTTTCATCTGCCTCCAGCTAAGGACCTGGCTGGAGACCTGGCTTGCAACCTGGTTATATGCCCTGACTTGGAATCGAACCAGTGACCTTTGGGTTTGCAGGCTGGGGCCTATTCACTGATCCACCAGCCAGGGCTAGAGTATTGTTTTTAAAACAATAAAAGGAAAGCATTGCCACTGTGGAAATTTCCTTAGCTTTATAGAGAATCAAATTCTTGAGAGCTATCTCCCACCTATGAGTATACAAAAGTGGTTACTTCAGAGTTTAATTCTTTGACTCATTATATAGACTGTTCCACCATCTCTAAATTGGTATTACTAACCTTATCTATTGTTTTATCAAATCTCTATGCAAGCAAAAGGAGATAATGTGGGTGGGAGTACTTAGCATAGTCTCCAAATCATGAAAAGCATGCAATAAATGTTAGCTTTCATATTCCCAGCTTAATCACAGCACAAAATACAAGAATGTATCTCTCATTTTATGAAGATATCAATAGACTAATTTTATTTTTAGAAAATATTTCATAACTACTTTATGCATATAAGAATTCTTTGGAATATCTATAGAGAAACCATTCTAAAATCAATTACATAGTCATGAGTTGAATGTTAGAAAAAAGCAATGAAAGAAATAGGTTAATTCAGCATCTCATTCCCGTATACCTATTGAAAAGAAACAATATTCAAAGAATAAAATAGAGGCATATAGAGAGATGAACAAGTATGAGTATATGGTAAGGAGTAAATTTTGCATCTCTTTCCTTGACATACCATCTGCCACTATTTGCTGAATGAGACATGACTCTTTTATTCACTGGGAAGCTGTAATTTAAAAATCTGTAAAAGACTTTTGTATTCCTGGGAAAAAATAGTTCCTGAGCAACATAATACGTTCCTGGAAAAACTTGGTCCTGAGCAACATAATAATGAAGGTAATCTCACTTCTCAGAAAACTCAAACTCTAGACATTCCATTTCAGGTCATACACAGGTACAGCTGATATGAAGAGCTTTTGACTCACAGGAAACCCTTCATCTTAAACTAATTATTTACTATCTACTGTGCACGAAATGCAATATACATTAGAATGTATATTTGGTTACTCTGACTTATTTTTATTTCAATTATAATTTTATCTGTATTCCAGAGAGCTGAGTGTTCAATTAAGTAATGTCTGGTTATTTATTTATGTGCCTTTTTTATTTGTATGCCCACTTGTTTGTATTTTTTATTTTAATAGAAAGGGATAGATTTAGTACTTTGGGTGTCTTTAATAGACAGGGATAGATTTAGTACTTTGAGCATCCAGAGAGTTTTATTTTAAATTATAGTATTGCAGACACAAAAGGGACTTTAGAGATAATTGAATTCAACATTTTTACATTATAGATAAAAAAAATGAAGATCTAGCAAGAGATGTTAAATAAATTGGCACAGGTCACAAAGTAATTATTGTTTCAGTTTGAGCTAGCCACTATTTTCTGACCTATATCAATAAAACACAGTGCCATTAGTTTTGTTTAAATATATGTTCAAACTATTCCTCTCTTCACTGTTAATACTACTGCCACATAGCAGACCACACTTTTCTCATAAAGAAAATCAACTTCAGCTTTTGAGACCTTCCCACCTCCATTAGTGCTTATTGAATATACTGAGTAGATATTCCCATCACTTTCTTCTTATTCCCCAAAATTATAACCTTAGTTTAAAACCAAGCTTTCATTGAATAAGACCAAAACCAGAAACAATATATGAAAGTCAGTATGTTACATATTTTTAAATCCCCTAAGAAAATCTTTCATAAAACTAAAAGGTGAATGGCATAGGAAAAAATAAATGTGGTGCATGTAGCATGTGACTCATATTCTTAATTTTCAAGGAATTCAATGAAAAAGAAAAATTAAAGTTGGAAAAAATGAGAAAGGTAGGTCAATTAGATATTAAAGTGATGAGTTTGGTTTAAACTTTCATGTAAGATTGTCTTTTTACCATAGACTTGACTATCCACATTATTTTTAATCCTATTCCTTGTAAAGAAATGTATTAAATCAATGGACACATTAAAAAAAAAAAAAAAAAAAAAACTAGGAAGATACCTCTATCATTTTTTAAAAATATTTAATTTATTTTTTATAGAGAGAAGGGAGGGGAGAGAGGGGCAGAGAGGGAGAGAGATTGGTTGCCTTTCACCTGCCTCTAGTTATGGACCTGGCTGGAGACCTGGCTTGCAACCTAGTTATGTGCCTTGGCTGGGAATTGAACCAGTGACCTCTGGGTTCACAGGCCTGTGCCTTATCCATTGTGTCACCAGCCAGGACTTATTTTTGAAAACCTACTTTATGCTAAGCTCATAAGGCTTTGTGATAAGTTAAAGAACAAAATAACTCATAAAGCTTACCTTTTAATGGAAAGATATATAAAATAAACAAAAATATTACTTAGAAAATAATAAGCATAATGGAAATGATGGAGCAGCATAAAAAAGATCAAAGCCGTGAGAAAAGTACGGTGCTAAGTAATCAGAATAGGTGTCTGTAGGATGGTTGCCTTTGAGGAAAAATATGGGTGATTGAGAAAAGAGCAATCCTAACCTAGACAAGGGCAGATGCAAGGACCTTAAGATCATGTACAATGTATAGTTAAATGTGATCATGATTAATATCTAGTAAGTTAATAACAGAGATGAAACCTCTAAATCATGACCCACACAGAGTATAAAATTGAGGCTTTTCATTAAATTTAATTTATTAATTCAGAACTTAAGCTTCTTGTCAAACCATATCTTTTTAACTAGACTTATTAACCCTCCTCCACTCTGAAAAGGAAGGCACCATTTTACCTGTAGGAGAGCTGCTCCTACACACATATCATGAACTCTTTTTGAAGAAGAATGACAACCGAAAAAAACAATGATAGGCTAGTGAAGGCATATCCTGAATATTTGAAGCAACAAAAGAAACAGGATTGGAAAACAGGGTATTCTGTTCCAATTTGTTAACAGTAATATCTCATAGCCATGGCCATTGATATTCTCCTCCTAGCATTCTTTTTCATACAAATCCTCAAACAAATAAATATATAAATAAACAGCAAACAAAATGCAAGTTCTGTAATTTTTTGCCTTCCCCATAGACTCAGTGATTAATACAGATTTAAATTTTTAAAAGATTAGAGAAATAATAAAAAGTTTAGGGTTATAAATAAAACAGTAAACCTAGGTACCTTAGGTAAAATAATAGAGTTGTAAATAAAGCAAAAGATTGAGTTTCCAAAATGTATGTAAATAGAAAGACTTCAGTTCTATAATTCTCAAAATAGAAGAATAAAAATAAATAAGAACCTTTCTGCTCTTAGCTTTGGCTTTTTCTAAAGGTAACATTTTATAGATGCATATCTTATTAATCTCTCAAATAATTTCTACATCTTTTAAAACAGGGAACATAGAGGTAGAACAATAGTTTATTGCTTTTCAAAGGTTAAGAAAAGTATATTTAAAAATCCAAATATGATAAATTAGCACCTGGCGTATAGTAAATATTCAATAAATGTCAGCACCTTCTCAATGCCTAACTTTTATTCATTTGTCCTCATTTTATGTGTGCAACTAATCACGCTATTATATGGAAATTACTTTGAGACCCTCCCTTGTTCATTAAAAACGTGTTGAAATAACATCTGAGAGAAATTATTCCAGAAGTGCTCCTACGTTGATGTTAGTAGTGTACAGCTTACGCCCCTAGACACAGAGATATAACCCATCTCAGAGACTCACTTATTACCATATTCAATTAGTTTGTTTAGCTTAATTAAATTTTTGGCAGTTTAGTATTCAAACCCTCAAGTTTAAATTACACAAGAAGACATTTAGAGGTACTTACAGGCACATTGAAAAAAATAACTTGAGAAGAACATGAAACCACTAAGATAAGGGCACACATTAAGAAGAAAGGAGATTAAATAGGCACAAGTTAAAGAAGAGTCTAAAGTCAGACTTCAATACATATTTTGAATGATTATGTTGGACACCTGAAACTAATGTAATGTTATATGTCAATGATATCTCAATTAAAATAATGGGCAAAGAATAAGCATAGTTCACTATCACCACCATGTTCCATATCCGCTGTTCTCTACAATGTCTATAAAAGGAAAAATATTTAATCCATTAATTATTATTTCAGGCAGCCATTATAGAAAAGATATAGGGCTTCAGTTTCATACAATAAGCCAGCATATTTTTAAAAATCCTATCTCACTTAATTATTTCATGTATTTTATATTTTAAAATGCTTACAATATAAAAAGATAAAATGTAGTTTAGCAATAGAAGGAAGAAACTTATAAGAAAGAAATATTAAATTCAGGGTTAAGATTAGCCAAAGGAAATGCTTACAATAAGTCCTGAGTAGAGATGCAGTGCAGAGGTGCACCAGAGTGTTGAAACTTAACTTTCTGGTGGTGAAAACATTCAGGATAAAATTAAGAGACATGGTATCTACAAAATTAGGGAAGTGAGAAGAGTAAGGAGTGTCCAAAAGATACACACCTTTTAGAAATACTGAGATTGAAGAGACATTTCTCTTTTGGGAAGAGGAAGTCATTCCATACAATGACTGAAGACCTCAAGAAAACTGACACAAAAGGAAAACTAATGAGTTTCTTATGATTTCTTTTAATGTCCAGAATATAGCTGGTGGTAAAATGCCCAAGTGCAATTTAGCAAAAGTAATTCTATCAAAGGCCAAGCCATTGCAATCCAAGTACATAGATCCCCAGTGGCCTCAAACCCAGATTCAGTCCATTGAGGTCTCAGAGAAAATAACCCTTTTCAGCGTACAGAGTGAGCTCTTCATGCTGGGAATAATGTTTTCATTTCACTCTTTCTAACATGCAGAATTTTTTAAAGGTAATTCCCCAAATTAATCTCCAATAGAAGCAGTGCCATACTTCTAAAAAGTATGTCAAACAGCATGATGGTTTAACGATCAGTCCTCAAAAAAGGGGGAATCACTGTGAGAAATTTGTGTTTTGATTTTTTTTTTTCTTTCTGAGGTCAAAGCAATAGTCATATTTCTATCTGGCCATATTCTCCATCAAGGTTCACTTTGAAGACTTCATAGGCCATGTTTGGAAAATGAAAATAGCTCTCATTTTTATTCCTTTGCCCTTCAGGTCAGCATGTGGAAAATGGCAATCCTTTTATTCCCTGGGAAAAATACTTTTAGACTGTTATAGGTGTTCTTTTTTTAGTTCTTAGAATAAATTAAAAGTAATGAAACTATTATAGATAATTCATTGGCACAGGAGGGAACTAAAAGTAGAACAGTTAGAAATCACTTATCAACTTAAAATGTATACACTTAAGACAAGACACATTTAATGGAAGTCTTGAGAGCAACAATAACATTAAATAATATACTTAAAAATAAAGGATGGATTTTTTTTCTTTTTAATAACAGTTACTTCACGTATTACTAGAGACTATAACAAGTAATATATTGATTTACAGAGCTGATATTTTATATGAAATGTATTCTACTGTATGGATGCATATTAACATTAAACTTCTAGCACCAAGGAATGGCTGCTTTGAGAGGGAAAAAAGGATGAGGACCATCCAACAACTAGTAGAGTTTCCCTGGCAACAACAATTTTCCATTTATCTTGCAATTCAGTGGTGTCATTCAAAATCCTATCACTTCACAGAAAAGCAGAGCAATAAGAGCAGGAAATTATCACACATTATTTTGATTCAGAGAGTAACCTAGTTTAAAAGGTTCTGCAATTAGTTTTAGATAGCTTAACATTGTCTCTGTACACCTTGGTGATAATGATGATGATGATGATGATGATGATGATGGTGATGTCTTCCTGTTACAAAATTTGTGAAGACAGAAATTTTAGGTTAAGTTTTAACTTAAAATTCTCAGATTTGCTTTCTTTACTACCAAAACAACTTTCAGATAATTTTTAGCAAATTAATACATGAAGTTTTACAAATTTCTGTATTCATTATTTATACTTGTTATATAAATAACAAACAGTATAATATTAGTATTATACTAAGGATAATATTAGTATAATATTAGTATTATAT